>JADRCC010553402.1:0-42441 GCA_019843855.1 Hylomyscus alleni
TCTCTCTCTCTCTCTCTCTCTCTCTCTGTGTGTGTGTGTGTGTACGTGCATGCGTGCATGTGTGTGTGTTTGTGTCTAAGGATAGGTGTATTCCTGTGGGTGCAGGTGTGCATATGCATGTGTAGCAGTGAATGCTGAGGCCAAATGACAACCTCAAGTGTCATTCCTCAAGAATTTAATTTTTTTAAGATGTATCTATTACATGTGTGTGTGAATTTATGTATACCAAGTGCATGTGGGTTCCTGTGCAGGCCAGAGAGTGCCATGCACTCCCACACAGGAGCTGTAGGAGATTGTAAATCACCTGAGTTGGGTGCTGAGAACCAAACCCGAGTCCTCTGCAAGTGTAGTAAAGGCTCCTAACTGCTCAGCCATCTCTCCAGCCCCCACCCCTTTGTCAGGAGATCTTCCCCAGCTATGAGATTGTAAGTATGTGCCACCACAATTTGCTTCCTCACGTAGGTTTTAGGGGATGAACTCAGGTCCTCTTGCTTTCATGATAAACACTTTCATGACTCATAACTTGTTAAAAAATCTTAATTAACTAAACACATGGCTAACGTAGTTCACAAATAGTTTTTGTCTATGTGCCTGGGAACACAGATTATCAAGGCCATTTTAATCATGTTATTTACATGGCAGTGCTTGGAGACATTAAAGATAGAAATACATAATTGAAGGTGAAGAGTATGTCTGTTAAGAGAGGATAGGAAGTGGCCAGGCCACAGGCTCTGCAAGCATAGTTCTTGGGTAAAATGTCAACTTTAGCGTTCATTTCACACACACACCCCCATGGGTAGCTTTTGTCATTGCTTTGAGGCTCAGTTTCTCTCATTGCTATTGGGAAGATAATATTAACCAAGAAGCAGAGAATTAATGGGGCCCCTGAGCCTACCGATTCCTCTACAAGCTCCCAGGTTGTCTGGTACCTAGTAGTTATTGATTTTTAATAAAAGCAAGCTTAGGGGCTATGCTGTAACTCACAGAGAAATGTCAGCTGCCATCAGCTTATGTTTATGGGATAGGCAAAGTGGTGGCAGTTGTGGGTTGCCAGTATGATAGATATGTGTCCCACCCTATTTGCAGGGTCCTGTCCTGAGGAAGCTGATGATTGGCAGTTTTCACCCCTTTTCCAGTGGAAGATGGCTTGGATTACGTTCTACTGCAACCAGTCTTAGCTCTAAGACCTGGTGTGGTTTACCAAGGTGGCCCGAGGCTGCATTTGTAAATCTTGTTTATTCAAGGGGAGGGGGAACTTAGCCAAACCCTTTGATTTGGAGAAAACTTGCCACACAGTCCTAATAAACTCTCTCATAAATTTTCAATTAAGAGGATCCCAGCACACCATTTTACATGTGGTCCAACCTCGTGGTCCTTTGAAAATTTCCCCAAAGAGTCCTGCAACTGAAGCGAAACAGAGGAGAGGGAAGAGAAACCATTGCCTTCCTGTGAATCACCCAGCCTACTGCAAAGAGCATATTCAGTTAATACAATTAAAAAACAAAACGCCGGGGCGTGTGGGGATATAAATTTAGCTTAGCAGCTTTGATGTGAATCCTGATTTAGGGGCTATTGAAATCAAATTCAAGCAGAGGGCAGGAAGAAGTAGGAGAAATGGTTGAGGGTTTATGGCGGGCTGGGAGAAATCGGTCAGGAGAAAGAGAGAGAGAGAAGATTTGGAAAGGTTGAGAAGAGATGCTGGGAGCCAAGGAAACAAGCTCGGTGAGGATGTCGGGAAGGGGGGCTCTGTGGGGATAGGGGACAGCCTGCTCTGGAGACTGTCGCGCTGGCTGCAGGAACGACAGAGTGGCTGAGCATGAGTGCCCAGGCCTTGCGCTGCGCCAAAACTGCCAGCGCAGAGGCGGCGCCGCTGTGTGCCCTCCTGTGGAGCTCAGCGAACGCTGCGGGGGCGAAGAGGGACAGAAAGCTGCAGGTCCTAAGGGCTAAGCGAATTCTTAGGAGAGCCCTTCCAGGATGAGCCATTGCCTTCGCTTTGTCTGCTGGTCGCCTCCCCAGACCTCCGAGCTTTTAAAATGAGTTCCCAAACCCCTGTTCTGGGATGCTTACCACAGCCCAAGGGGGCTTGACATTTAACCCACCTTCCCAGCTCCAGCCTCTTCTCTGTCCAGGGACTCCAACCATCCCAGGCTCGCGCCAGGCAGGAGGTCGCATCCCCGGAAAGGGCAAGGTAGTCCCTGTACGCCCGGGAGGACGAGGGAGATCTTGTCTACACTGCTTCTAGTGTGTCTTGGAGTGAGCAAGCCATCTAATCTGTCCCGATTCTCCTAGAGTCACCCTTTCCCTGATCGACAGACTGCAATCGCAGCTCCTGCGCACGCACCCCTAGGGGGGGAAAACGCGGGCGGAGCCACCTCTGAGCCTTTGCTTGGGGTGAGGCGCACCTTTCTCCCCGAGAGGGTGCCCGAGGTCCCGGCCGCGGTTCTTTCCACCTGCCGAGAAATCAGAGCTGTTCTTCTGAGCCTGGAGCTTGCTGCTTCTGCCCGAGCGCTCTCTCCACGCCCCCCATTCGCCCCCGCCCGCCCGAGTCACCTCTTTCCTCGCCCCCCCCCCTTTCGATCTAGCCCCCCCCCCCCCCCCCCGCCCCCCCCCCCCCGCTCCTCCTCCCCTTCCCCCTTCCCTCTGGCCCTCCCTTCATTCCACAAGTGTCGCTTCTCTCTCTCTCTAGCGCACTTGGCGTGCTGGAGAGGTGAAGAGCATCCTGCGAGCGAGCGAACGTGGGGAGCTGAGTCCCGGGCGGCGGGCGGAGGGGAGTTACGGACACAGCGACTCTCCTGCTTCCCGCCCCCGCCTCCCCCGGTGGCCAGCAGGACCTGCACCCCGCGCTGGCCCCCGCTCCTGCTCCGTCCCCGCCCGGCCCCGGCGCGCTCCTCCCCGGCCGGCCCCCTTCCTCGGCGCGCGACGCGCTGGAGGCGAACGCAGTCTGAGCCCAGCGCAGTGGCCGCCGACCACCGAGCGCCCCGCGCCGCCTCCCTGCATGTGCGGCCAGCGGCGGCCCGCAGCCCCCGCCAGCAGCCTCGGCAGCTTCGGCCGCGCGTCCAGAGGCGGCGGCAGCGGCTCCAGCGGCGGCCGAGCGCTCCAGCCCAGGCTGGGAGACACGATGCGCCGAGTCCTCAGGCTGCTCCTCGGCTGCTTCCTCACCGAGCTGTGTGCCCGCATGTGCCGGGCGCAGGAGCGAGCTGGGCACGGGCAGCTGGCGCAACTGGGCGGTGTGCTGCTGCTCACAGGGGGCAACCGCTCCGGAGCTGCCTCTGGAGAGGCCGGCGAGGGTGTCGGGGGCTCGGACGCACCGCCGACTCGAGCGCCCACGCCGGACTCCTGTAGGGGGTACTTCGATGTCATGGGCCAGTGGGACCCGCCGTTCAACTGCAGCTCGGGCGACTTCATCTTCTGCTGCGGGACTTGTGGCTTCCGGTTCTGCTGCACGTTTAAGAAGCGGCGACTGAACCAGAGCACCTGTACCAACTACGACACACCACTCTGGCTTAACACGGGCAAGCCCCCAGCGCGTAAGGATGACCCCTTGCACGACCCTACCAAGGACAAGACCAACCTTATCGTCTACATCATCTGCGGGGTGGTGGCTGTCATGGTGCTGGTGGGCATCTTCACCAAGCTGGGGCTAGAGAAAGCGCACCGGCCCCAAAGGGAACACATGTCCAGGTGGGCTGCCTCCCCTTCGCCCTCCTCTTTGGGTCCACTTTCCTTTCCCATCTATCTCCAGCATCCCCCAGCCGTGCTTCCCTCCACCCCAAGGTCTCTGATTGGGGAATGTCACCCAGGACAACAACTTTCGCTTGTAGCATTGAGCCGAGGCATCGGGTTCAGCACAGGTGGAGGTGAAGGCCGAGTGTGGAAGGGGAAAGTCTCTTTTCCCTCGCCCACCTCCTGTTCCTTCTCACCAGATATGGTGGTGGGACTTGAGACACATATGTAGCCGGGTCTTTAAGCTCTTGCGTTTTGGGGAGAGGATCCATTTATTCTGGATGTTCCTCCCTAGACAAACAGAGGCAGGAGAACCTGAAAGGAAGTGGGGGGGGGGCGTGTGTGATCTCTTGTGCGCTTGGAGGGAGGGAGGGGAGAAGGGAGGGAGGGAAGGAGGGAAGGAGGGAGGGGGAAGAGTGAGTATCTCCTGCAACTTGTACACTAGCGAAGAAAACGAAGCAAAGGTTAGGGAGAGTGCACGGAGAGGGCCAGAACAAAAGCTGCCTAGATCTGGCATTTCCCCAGAGCTTTGAGGGCCCTTGATTAGAATATCTTCTTTCCGGATCCATTTCTCCTTCACGATCTATCCCTCTCTGTGCTGCAGTCATCACACCGCTGCATGCCTTGCCTGGCTTGGAGCTGACTCCAAAGGTCCCCTCCACCCTTCAAGCACCTTGATTTGTCAACTTGCCTTTCCCTTTATTCATTATGCAAGTCCCAACACTGGCAAAGTCGCAGCAGATGGGAGAAAGCATTTGGGGATTAAGGGAGCTATTTGCCTTTTTGTTTAACCCCTCCCCCAAGTGTATCAGTTGATTCCCAGAACTCAATAACTTTGGAGGTGAAGGATGTAGAGTAAGCCAGGAGCCAGGGGAGAGATGTTGGGTTAGCATGAGGTCTGGGTGAGAGGGATGCAAGGAGAACTATGCGCCAGCTAACAGCAGGATGACTGGAGCCAAAGCCCAACTGACTTTGAGTCTGGGTATGGAAGTCACAGTGTTCTCTTCACTCTCCAACTACTGCCCTCCCCCACACATGTAGGAGGGTGTTGTGTGTGTGCATGTGCTAGCACACGCGCGCGTGTGTGTGTGTGTGTGCATGCTATCTGTGTACATGCCTAAAAATCTGAACAAAGAGACCTTGCAAAAATAGGCAAAGGAATATTATCACCTCACTAGCTATTTCTATGAGAAATATCACTTTCTATTTCTATGAGAAAGAGTATCTGATGAGTTTTTCCTTTTCCCAGAGATAAGGGATCCGGAGGGAAGGTGGGGAAGTTCTGATCAGTTAGTGGTAGATGGTGTATTCTTGGGGCACAAAAATAAGCTCCCAGGGCATCCAGGAAACTGGAACCAAGAAAAGGTGCTGGCCCAGCCTACCTCCAGCTTCCCAGTGGGTTCAGTTTAGGAGAGCCCTATCCAGGGACATCTCCTGTTGTCCTAGGGGCACAGGTCTGTGACAAGCATGTTGCCCTGAAGGGAGCCAGTTTTCAGAGACAGGGAAGTTGCCTTGTTGATACCTTAACATGGGCTGAAATCTCCACCAGGCCCTTTTGTTAAGTTCTCCTTTCCTTTTTTGGGATTTGGTGGAGAGAGGAGCTACTGTTGGCAGGTCTGTGGGTAAGGCTACAGCCTCAAGCTCCTTTGGATTGGGTGCTCTGGTCAACCTATCTCTCCACTGATACCCAGGGGCTCCACTGATAACCCCTCCTCTCAGGCAGCTCTTTTTAGAGGTATTAACTCCAGTTTTCCTGCATATAACAGGTAAGGTCTGTTTGGAGGCCACATCCAGGAGTACCCAGAGCTAGGTACTTAACTAGGTTCTTCCTGTAAACATTTATGGATTTTAAAATGCAGTAGAAGTGCCTGGCCTTGGCAAGGGAGAAGACTAGCTTATGTCACAGGCAGCTTCTCAGGTATGCTTTCCAAGAGTGCTGCTGTTTGAGACCACCTGTACTGTCTAAGTCCCTGTTGCCAGGGGCCCCACCCCCTTTGACTTTAAATTAGAATGTGGGGTGGGAGCCAAGTATCAGGGCTGGCAAAACTCTCCAGGTGATTCTCATCCAAACGCTGTGAAGAGATCTGCTGGGCACAAGGCTAGGTGCCAGGCACTGTGAGGTGTGCGTGCGTGCGTGTGTGTGTGTGCGCGTGTGCGTGTGTGTGTGTGTGTGTGTGTGTGTGTGTGTGTATGTGCGCGTGTGTGTGTAAACTCAGTTCTCACTGCTAGCCTATAACATGGTTGCTACTTTAATTCCCTTTTTACATAGGAGAAAATAAATCATGGCACAGGTAAAGTGGCTTTGCTTAAAGTCAGGCAGTTAGCAGAAAATTGTGACATTGTGACATTCTGGGTTCAACCCACTTATACTTGAGTCAGCTGTCTTCAGGCCCAGCCTCAGGATCTGGGGAGTGTCTCAGGGTACAGATTCTTAAGCTCTTCCTATGGCGACTGATAGTATATTTAGAGTGGGCCTCAGACTTCTTCTTTAGCACTCTTTTTCAGTGACCATGAGATCCAGGAGAGACACTGGAAGGGAGGAGGTACAGAGTTAATCCAGGAGAAAAGGAGAGGACAGTGTGACTCTTTTTGCATTCGGGAGCTTGTTCTCTCTGCTTGTATAACCGTTCTGTAGCACCTGGGCTGCCCTGGGCCCCATCATATGCTACTTATGTACTTAATCCTTTGGAGCCCAGTGTGGCAACTGACTCATTAGCTTTTGCCTGATGGTGCTTAGAAGCAAAGAGGCTGCTCTGAGGTGAGGCACATTCCAGGAGCAGTTAACCTGCCAGCCACAACCCCTTAGTGTTTACCAGGAGCTCCGGGGTACAGTCATGGGGTTTGTTCTCATTTGGCCTGGGAAGCACCTTGGTAAGGACACACAGGTGTCAGGCAGTGTCCCAGTGACAGGAAACTTGTGTTTTCCAATGGAGGTCCCCAGCATGTCAGAATGCACATCTGGAGTCCTTGGAGTATGGACTATGACCTGGTTGGCTCTGGGCTGAGGAGGACAGTCACCAGGAGGGGTGAGGAGAGCCCATTCCATCTTGTAAGGACTAGGGAGATGGCTCAGTGGGAAAGAGTACCTGCTGTGCAAGAGTGAAGACCTGGGTTCAAATCCCAGCACCCACATAAAAAGCCAAGCACAGTGGTGAGTATCTGTAACTCCGGTGCTAGAGGTGGAGACAGGAGGATCCCAGGGGCTTCTTAAAGCCTATCCAGTTGCTGGGCTCCAGGCTCAGTCAAATACCCTGTCTGAAAATGGAAGGTGTTCAGACACTGATCTCTGACCCCCACAGAGTCAAGCGTCCCTAGGGGCGAGAAGGAGGGAGAGAGAAGGAGGACTATGGAAGCAGCTTTCTCTCCAGCATCACCAGGGCAGGCAGCAACAGGCACTGTGGCTTTCACTGTTGAGGACTAACTGTGGCCCTGAAAGCCCCTGGGTAGATAGATTCCCTCTGGCTTGCAAAGTGTTACTACCATTTGAGTGTCTTAAGTTTTCTGTGTATCGTTTTGCAATATAGTCTGATCATATGGCCCGGGCTGGTCTCCATCTCATGATCTGCTCACCCCAGGTTCCCAGGGTATGGGTTATAGGTATGTGCCATCATATGTTTTTAGTAGGAAAAAACTGAAACATGTAAAAACCCTGAAGGGAAAACAGTGGACTGCAGGACAGTCTTTGCCTGAATCAGGGCCTTCACACTGGTGCTGCTTACACTCAGGGTGGAGAGTAACTCCCGTGATGGGAACTGCCTTGCACATTGTAGAGTGTCTGGCAGTATCCTTGACCTCCACCCACTAAGTAGGTGACACCCCCCTCCACCTGTCTAGTGACAGTAGAAAATGTCACTAGACACTCAGTTGACACTGAGGAGTAAAATCCCCCTACTGAGAACCACTAATCTTAATTAGACTAGCTTCACAGTTTTGTTAAATTTTGCTTCATTTTTATCTTTTCTTCCTATTTCTTTTGCCCTTTCTCCCCCTTCTCTCTCCCTCCTTCCCTCCCTCCTTCTTTCTTCTCTTTCTTTTTCCTTCCTCTGTCCCTCTTCTTCCTTTCCTTTCTTCCTCCCTCCCTCTTACTCCCATCCAGCAGAACCATTTGAAAAGAAGCTGTAGATGCAGCAGCATTCAGTTCCCAAACACTTGCAGCATGAGTGTCCTAAGAACAACATTTTCCTCACACAATACAATTCCATGATCACAACTTAGAATGAGAACAAAAATGTCACTAACTGTCCGATCATATTAGAGTCTCCTTCTCACACCCCAAATGTCCTTCAGAGTTTGGCTTTCTGGATCAGGTAAAGAGGCGTTATTGTATTTGGCTGTGAAATTTCTTCCACCCCTAATATTCACGCTATTTTAAAACCAACTTCAAGTCAGTAGCTTGTACCAAAAAACTGGATTTCTCAGAGAATTCCAGTTTGTAATTCCTCTGTCCCACTCAGGAGCTCTGGTCACCGCACCTGTGGTTTTTACAGAGCACCTGCTGGTGTGGGCTGGGTGGTGAGCATTTCCTTCAGAGAGCTCTTGGGTTTACTCCATCCACTCCAATGCCCCCCAGAGAGCGAGAAGGTTTATGTGAACAGCACATGCTCCCAGTACATCTAGTGAAGCCTTTTAATATTTGGGTGACCTTGGGAAGGCTGCTTCACATCTCTGCAACTCCAGTTCTTATCTGCAGGTTGAGAATTCAATGAGGAGCAGGCTTGGAAAGTGATTAGCATAGAACCCAGCCAGAGCCACTACCCAGCATCTTTCTTACTGGAGTTCTTCATCTTTCCACTGAAGAGGGTAGCATTGCAACTTGGACCCCAGTGCCTGATCCTCACTCGACTCTATAGCCGTGGCCAACTCTCCTAACCTCTCGGGATTTGCATTTCCATCTGATCTGGAGAAGCTGGCAGGCTCTGAACAGGAAGGATGGCTTGTGTATGACTAGATTAAATGTACTGCAAAGTGCTGTCTGGGGGATGTCGAAGAACCCGTGTTAGATTTGTAATTTTGCCACAAGCTTGTGTATAAATTCTCATTTAATTTCACACCCCTCCCCCACAAGGTAGCTTCTGTGACAGTCTGCTGATTACGGAGGCACAGACTGCTTTCCAAGAGGGTGAATGAGCACCTAGTGAGCTAGAGGAGATTGGCTTGAAACCCAGATGGTCTGAAGCAGGGAGCAGGTCCTTGGCTGCTGGGTTGTACTACGTGGGAGTATGGACCCACAGGCCCGTTAGTCTTCTCAGATCCCAAAGAAGTACTCAATGCCCGGAAAACAGCAGTGCGCAGCAGGGCTTTCTGGGAGTCTATGTGAGGTCAAGTCTAAGAATGTTTTATATACCTGTCCTGGCAGGGTTAGACCTCTCGGTGGAGATACTGGGGAAACAGCCTTGAGGTCAGATATGAATATTTGAAGCTCTCTCCATTTGAAGTTGGTAGGAAACACATGTTGTTATTCCCCTCTTCAAACAGAATAAAAAATTCCAAGCCAGAAGAAATAAATCCATGTGGGCAAACGACATAGCAGTGTCCTGTGTGGTTTTCAAAAATGCTTTAGAAGAACTGTAGTCCTATGCAAAGATATGTCATCAAGTGGCAAGTGCCCCTCCATGGGCCTCTGCCGTGGTCTTTGAGCACCCTTTCATCTGCCCATCTTTCAGCATGCCTGTGGTTATTTCCTGGCTTCCCAAGCTGGAGAAGCCCATGTGTCTCACATGGAAGTATCTATTTTTCTTGCAGGACACATTTACTTCTCTTTGGGGACTGAAGGCAGCTTTATGGAAGCAAAACTTATGCCATCAAATGCACACATTTTGATTGAAGAATTTGATGAGCTTTGATATTTGTTTACACTGGTGTAAATCACCACTATGGAAAATTTGATTTTGACCATTGTCCTTGTGTCCTGAACAATGAACACAATGAAGTTTCTTGTGCAAGAGATGATGCTCGGGAAGCCCACTGATGTGTTTAAAACTCAGGATATGAAGTTGTAATGTGGTTTGGTTGGCAGAGTACTTGCCTAGCATGAAGCCTGGTGTTTTAGTCCTACTACTGCCCAGAACCAATATGATAGTGTACACTTACACTCCCAGCTCTGGGGCTGGGTGGGGTGTCGGGAGAATTAATAGTTCCTCAGCTACATTGGGAATTTGAGGGCAGCCTCTAATACATGAGATGCTGTCTCAGAACAAAACACAAAACCAAAACCCAACAAGTAAGGAGAAACAAATCTGCAGACAAAGTTAGACCTGGGGACCTTCAGGGCAGGTCCTGGGACTTGGCCTCCCTTTGGAAATATTGGCGTCTTATATTGGCTTTCTGGATCAGAAAGAAAAGTGATATATGTTTCTATTTTGCCCTCTAGCCAGCCAGGCCACGCTCATTCTCTGTCTGTTTTGATGAGTCTTCTTCCTTTAGATCTGAAGTGGCTGCTCCTCACCCTTCAGGTTTCTGCTATAGTGTTGCCTTCTCCACGAAGACTCCTCCGACCTCTCATGCTTAGCTCTCCCACTCTTCCACATGTCCTGGCTTAGTGCTCAGTGTTATCTTCTTCCCTTTGTAGCATGGTCTCAAAAGTAAGTTGATTGGTTATTAGTTATGATCAAGTTATCAGTTGATTGGTTTATTGTCTGGATCTTTCCATTATCGTTCATAGTAAGGAATGCAGGGACAAACATACCAAAGCTGTGTCTTGAGTGCTTAATAAAGACAGTTCTATTTCTGTTGTTCTGTTTTACATAGCATAACCTACTCCATCCATCCGTCCGTCCGTCCTTCCGTCCATCCATCCGTCTGTCCATCCATCCGTCCGTCTATCTGTCCGTCTGTCCATCCTCTATCTATCTAGTGGTTGTCTTAGATATTCAGTACATATTGAATATTTTACTTTATGGCCAACACTGAGCTATAACTATGAGAAGGTGGTGACAGATACAGGTGCAGTTCTTTCCCTCACACTGGAGGGAAAGATAACACACAATGAAATGTATGAGAAAATTGATACTAGGTTGAAGCTTGTGAAATTGCCAATACTTGATCATTTTTCAAAAATAATATGCCAACACAATTGTTCTAAGCGGGGCTAAGTGTGTGTGTGTGTGTGGGGGGGGGGAGGCAAAGGAATCTAAGTGTAGCTGCTCCTGTGAGGGGCTCAAATGAAGCCTGGTGCTTCAGGAAACAGAATTAAAACATCAAAAGCTTTATTATATGGAATTATCAAGTCCAAATTTGCCAAGCTCATGTCTCAGTTCAAGCCTGAATGTTGACAGAGAGATTCCACAGAACTAGAAAGGACAGATGCTTGGGTCTCACAGCCTCCTGGCAGGAGAATTCTGTTAGTTGGGGAAGGATCAATCTTTTGCTTTATTTAGATCTAAACAGACACCAGGACAATTTGTTAAACCCTCAAGTGTTGGCTTGTTTTGTTTCTGATGAATGGGATGCCCTCCCCCCTGAATCATTACAGGTTTTGACACATCCCTACCTAAAATTGTGTTTAGTATGTACCACAAAATATGCTCATTCGGCACAAGTATATGCCAGGACCAATGAACAAATATGAGATATGCCATAAAGCATGAGTTTTGGACTGTGGAGAAGGTGAGAAAATAAACCTTACTTTGAAGTCTGTAGTTAGTTGTGATGTCTTCCTTCTAGGAACTACAATTACAAAACCATTGTACACACTAAGGATGATGTTCCTCACCATAAGTAAATCCACACTTTGAGTGTTCTTCTTGAGAGTTTTGATTTTTTTTTGGATGACTTTGGATCTGAGTGTTTTAATTTTGTGAGAAGGCAATGGAGAGTGGAGTTCTCTCCTCCTCCTCTTCTTCCTCTTCTTCCTCCCCCTCTTCTCTCCTCTATATCTCTATTCTCCTCTCCCACCCCATCTCCATCGTCCCCATCTCCTCCATCTTCTCCATTTCCATCTTTGTCTCATCTCTATCTCCTCCACCTCCATCTCCCCATCTCTATCTCCTCTGTCTCCATCTCTTCCCTCTCTATCTCTTCCATCTTCATCTCCTCCCTCTCCTCCATCTCCTCCATCTCTACCTCACTCTCCCTGTGTTCTCTCTTACTCTTTCCCCTGTTCTGTTCTCATTATGGACTCACTATGTAGCCTAAGGCTGGCCTAGAACTGTTCATGTAAACCAGGATAGCCTCAAACCTTCCACGACTGGATTACAGGTCTGCACCACCACACCTTGCCTGCCATGTTGTTGCTTGCTTTTGCAGATCTGCTTTCAGCCTGTGGATAACTCTTCATTTATCCACATGCCTGCTTCGTGATGATCAGCTGACATAAAGTTTATAATTTAATGTGTACTTTCCCTATGGGACACGTATGACTGAAGTAAGGGTCCTGGTGAAAGTGTCTCTGGGACCTCCCTTGATCCTTGGTCCCTGACTCTTGTCATCTGCTGTGTGGGTCCAATGCAGATAGTGGCATCAATACAGAGAATTGAATTGATTTCTCATTTTAATGACCAAAGGCCATTAAAGTCAGGCTTAAGGCTGATGGGGAAAGCTCTACTATTTTGGTGTTTTGGGAGTAAACCTCATGGGGAATCTGATGAAAGTTATGAATTCTTTTCTCAAGAAAAAAAAAAAAAGCACAAACAAATTTTCCATTCAATTCCAGAGGAATTCAGCGATCCTTTGAAGCCCAGGATGAAGAACCTGTCTAGAAGTGAAAAAGGCAAGTTAGGTTTGCAAGGTCCTGTCTGTCTCAGAACTCCCTTCCCTGAAGCCTTCCTGAGTTTCAGACCATGCCTGTTGCACAGAGGTAGAACTTTGATTTCAGACACTCAGGAGTGGGACTCCAGTCACTCCTTCTGCCAGTAGCACAACTCATGTGGGCAACTCCTTACTCTGTAAAATGGGCTACAACTCTCTACCTTGCCTTGTTCTCCTTTGTTTGGCCTGTTCCACCTTTATTAGCTTGCTTGCCTCTTCCTCAAATATCCGATGTCTTTCCTGCCTCCGGGCCTTTGTGCTTTTCTGTATGGTCTGCTTGACATGTTCTTTCTGTCCCCTTCACCTGTGTGAGCTAGCTTTGTTACTGCAGCGACCATCTGAGCAGATCAGCTTACACAGAGGAAAAGTCCATTTGGCCTGTAGCCTAGGAGGTTTCAGCTCACGATCATGACCTGTTGACCTTGGTGGTAAGGTACTGTGTCTTGACAGGAGCACTTGGTAGAGCACAGCTGTTCTTTTCATGGCCAGAAAGGCAAACAGTGAGAACAGGAAGTGACCAGGTCCCACATCCACTGCCTCCTATGACTGAAGACCTCCACTTATCTTCTCCTCTTATGGTCTGGTCTGTACCCACTATCATCCTCAGCGTTGTGATGAAAACTGAGCCTTTGACCTAGGTTTCTGAGGGACAGTCCAGATCCAAGCTGTGGCATCTCGTGACTAGCCTATTGCTGCTTACTCTAGTCTCTTCCTAAGATGGTGTCTTGGTATCTCTCCCTATCTCTCTAGCTTACTTCTTAGCCACTAAGTCTAATGAAGTACTAACTGCCCCTCCCCTCCCCCCAGTCCTTCCCTGTCTTTTATCGGTCAGTTCCCACTCTCTCTCCCACATAGCTTCTGGCAACCATGATTGTACTCTTTATGGATCTGTCTATTCTAGACACTTGATGTAAACGAAATGACACAATTCTGGCCTTTTTGTGTCTGCTTTCTTTCACTGGCCATAAGGTTTCAAGTTTTATTCACACCTGGATTGGTGTTTGGGCTCTATTCTTCCTCTTCACAGCTGAGTAATACTCTATCTTGTACATTGCATTCTGCTATTCAGCTGATGGACGTTTTGACTGTTTCTGCTTTTGGGTTGTTGTTACGGCTCTGTTGGTTGAACCATTCCTTGTTATTTATTTCAACTCTTGCTTATTTTTATTTAACATATCTATTTTTATTCTCTCCCATAGAATGTGAGCTCCAGGAAGGCCACGCCCTCTCTCAGCTTGTGCAGCGCTGTATTCCCAGGGCCTCATGTCATGCATGGCATACTGTAGACAATAAACATCTGCTAAATGAACAAATGTGTGCGGGCTGTTGTTATTCTCCTGCCTCTAATGGATTCCATCTTGTCCTCTGGCCCCGTAGGCCTCTGGCTTCACTGTCCTGGGTTGCTCTCCCTTCAGATATCTCCCTGGCTGTGGTTTTTAGCCTAACCTATCACCACAGCTATGGTCCTCATGCAGGGTCCCTGTTGTTCTAGCACAGACTCAAGACTTAACCTGAGCATAGAGTCGGCATGTGGGGAAAGCTTTCAGAAACATCTCCCACATGCCCAGTTCTAGGGTCTAACTCTCTGGGTTCAGATGAATCTAGTAAGTTTCAACATGTTGCTGAGTGCCTTAGCTATGAGCATCACTGCCATTGATGACTTCAACAGAGAGGCTCTGTTGAGCTCTTGGTGATCTGGCTGGACCCCAACAAAACAGTACCTGCCCTTTCTCTGTCTCCTTTGATGTGGATCCTGAAAGTCTACTTGGCTAGGAATGTCAGAGTGTATCCCCTAAAACATGGAGATAGGGCTTGCAGGTGTGTACCTCTTCCTGACCCAAGAATGAAGATGTCTACCGACCTGTTGGTTCCTGGGATCGCTCATTATTACAGAGATGAGTCTACTGGTTTTCATAGAACATCTCCATGCTTGGAGTTGGCACCCACAGTGGCTGGTTTGTCCTTCCATCTTGCTAAGCTTGCAGATAGAGATAGCCATCCCTGCAGGTAAGTACATATAGGACTGAAGAGACTGGAGAACTCTCTGCTGTGCTTGTAAGACATGAAATCAACTCTTAGCATTCCACCTTGCTTCATGTGCATAAACAAATGGGGAAAGCAGAAGGAGGTTCCAGAAGACTGAACATGTGGAGGGACTCACGTGTAAATAATACTCCAGTACTACATATGTTTAAGGGTGTTCGCATATTTCTAAATGTACGTATTATGGAGGGTAAATAAAGAGGGGGGAGTTCTTGGAGGTCTGACCTTAGGGTGTGACATCTGTCTGACTCTGCTCTGTTCTAAGTGCAAGCACAGCTTATATCTCATCATGAGGTTAGGTCATTGATACCACTTGAACTGTGTTCCCATCTTTTTTTTAAAAAAAAGATAAATAAAAAGGAAACATTGGCTGAAGTCTTTGTGCTGCACACTGGCTGGGTGGCCTTGAGCAAGTTAACTTGCCTCTCTGAGCCTTTGTTTATTTTTCTGTAGAGAATATTCCTTGTGAGACCACACGAAGGTGTATACTCTTTTGCTTAGGTAATCCCTTACCTGACATTGCAGTTAGCTTAGTAATTAGCTTATGGTAAGGGCTGAGTAAATGTTCCTAATAACGGACCACTGCTAAGTGAGAAGTGTTGGCGTCTGTGTTAGGCACAGCAGACTCAGCCTCTGGGGTGGAGCCACAGTGCATGGACTTATTATGTGACCCCTCTGTAGAACTGTTGGGTAGATGATCTTGCCAGTGAGCAGTATGTAGTGTGTAGCATGACTATGTAAGCTCTACTCACAGTCACTTTACTGCTTCTGTGTTTTCCTCTGCTCTATCCCTAACTGGAATGGCAGCTCCCTGGAAGGAATGGCTTTCTTGTTTGTCCAGTCTGGGCACTGATGGGCACATGGTTCACACTGCTGTATTGTGAGTGAGCAGAATTCTGTTCTCTGTTTCTTCAGAGCCCTTGCGGATGTCATGAGGCCACAGGGCCACTGCAACACTGACCACATGGAGAGAGACCTTAACATCGTAGTCCACGTGCAGCATTATGAGAACATGGACACAAGAACTCCCATAAATAATCTCCGTAAGTACAGGTCACTGGCCACGTCCAGTCTCACAGTAATATGGCAGTGGTAACTTGGTGGGATTTCCTGGGGAGCTGGGGAGACTCAAGGATGAGTTAGATTTCTCTGTCCCATGTGATGCTGAGTTTGGCACCATAAGAGTTGACATGGTCCTGTTGTCTGTTAAATAGTGACCCATTTGGTTGGTTATTTTGTTAATTACTAGATGGCTTGATTGGTTCATCATTGCTGATCTATAAACATGGTTCTTATGTTGGGTACTTACTTAACCAATGCGTTATTTCGTTGTTCATCTGTTAAGAATCTATCTCATTGGTTCATGTTGATTGGGCTGTGTTTGCTATTGGTTATTCTTGACTGGGCCATTAGTTAATCAATTGCTTTATTTGCCTTCTGAGGTTGACTGGTTGTTAATTTTAGGTTTCACACTGTTCTCAATGAACATAGAATTTTATCTTTTAGAACATAAAATGAGCTTCACAAAATAGACCTATAACAATCTGCCACTATATGTGTGTGTGTGTGTATGTGTGTGTGTGTGTGTGTGTGTGTGTGTGTGTGTGTGTGTGTAGTGGTGGATGAATATGCATGCGTCTACATTTGGTTTTCTTGCTCTGCCAGGAAAAGGAGGGCAGGCTTCTTTTACTACTATGTTTCAGTAGCTGTTTTTCCTGGGACAGAGTATCCTGGGGGATCCTGGTTTATTTCCACAGGTTTCCTTTCCTTCCAAAGGTCTGTGTAGATAACACACCGTGGAGCTGATGCTCCAGTTAGAAGCTGAAGGACAATGAGGTTGGTTGGATTTGATAAGTGTACATTGCTACAGTGGTCATTCCTAGCAAACATGTTTTCAGGTCAAAGCAATGTGAAGAATCATGCTTGAAAGCAGCAGAGGCAGGCAGTTGGAAGCGTGCATCAAACCACAGTTGGAGGTTCGCAAAGACAGCAGAAGCATTGGTGTCATGCACTTTCCCAGGATGGGCATCCTTTGCTGAACGCCCCCCCCTGCCCCCACAGCTGCAAGGATTATTCATTTGCTGAGACATAGCTGCAGGCTGGTAGCTTGCAAATTTTATAATCAACGGGTAAGGAAAAAGTCTGTGTAGGGTATGGGGCTTTGACATGGATGTCGTGGGTTCTCATTCTGCATGGTGGTAACTTTTCATGGTTTTGAAAATTCTTGCAGTTGTTGGCAATGACAGTATTCCGCATTGACACAGGTGAGCTACCCAACAGGATGCTTCAGGTTTCATTACATTAAACAATTACATATTATTTATCTCTGAACTGGATCATAATATGGTATTAGAAATCAACACACTGTGATGTAAAATACATATGCTTTTTCTTTTGGAATTTTTATGCCCAAACCCCACAGAGCCTGCAGATATGATAAATGGTGGCAACCATGATTGTACCTGGTTGTATCTGCTGCTATTTCAAGTCTGATAAATGTGGATCCCCAAATAAATGGGGGTCACTAAGTATGGCTGTGGGGTGTTGGTTAACAGGCTTTGAAGTAAAGACTCAGTCTCTGAGGTGATTTTGAAGCACTCTGAAGTTGGTCATTGACTACGAAGCTTACCCAGCTTTCACCACTGCACAGGCAAAAGGTCAGGGAAGGAACAACAAGTAATCCTGCATGGGGAGGGAGGGGACCTTCATTTACAGCTGTGCTGAAGATGGAAGACCAAGGACTGAACAACTCCAGCTTCTCTGTGACAGGCTGCTTTGCTATATGTATGCGAGTCTTTGGGTCTATATGTGTACCTTGGTGATTGATTTTTTTTTTTAATACTAAAGGTAGGTGGGACTTAGGCCCATACTTGAGTAAGATAGCTTTATATTACTGGCTCACATTCCTAGCTTTTTCATTTTTTATTTTTATTTTGAAAACAGGGTCTCATTTACTAATACCCAGGCCACCCCTGAGCCCTTCTGCAGCACTGGCTTACCTTAAACTCAGATCTTTCTGTAGCTGGAATCGCAGGCCTCACAAAACCTTGCTTTATGGTTTTGTTGTTGTTGTTGTTTGTTTGTTTTTATTTCTTTGTTTTTTGTTTTTCGAGACAGGGTTTCTCTGTGTAGCCCTGGTTGTCCTGGAACTCACTCTGTAGACCAGGCTAACCTTGAACTCAGAAATCTGCCTGCCTCTGCTTCTCAAGTGCTAGGATTAAAGGTGTGCGCCACCACTGCCTGGCGCTTTATGGTCTTTGATGTCAAGGAAAACAAACACTACAGGAGGATGTTCCTGGCAAGCCTCAGGGAGGATTCCATGAGTGGAATCTCCAGCATTGAGTCCCTACAAGAATCTCCACAGACACTGCTTTCATGTAATCCTGCCAGGTTGACCCAGTCCTTTCCCCTCAAGTATTCTTGAGAACATCTGAATAAGAACAATAAGGAGCATGTAGCCTTGTAAGTTGAATTTACATTAGAAAGATAAATTGTATGCAAAATCAAGATGTGAATAGTGGTTAACAGTACGAATGAACTTCTTTGTAATGAATGATTTATCTTCTTATTGATTCATAGGAACTTTTTATATATTATAGTCACCTAAAATGTGTATGTTCAGAAAAATGGAATGATCTTGGTAGTTCACTGAGAGGCTAGTACCACATGATTAATATTAATTACTTACTAGGGGCTTAACACGCTGCGTGGTCATCCAAACCCATTTGGCTGATGGAATCCGATCGGTGAAAAATTAGACCAGCCCTTCATAGAATTAGAACAAACCTACCTGAATATAAAACCACTCCCAGGGCATTGTGGGAGGTACAATGACTGTAACTGAAAAACGAAGACAGATACATGTATTTGTGATACATCAAGAAGATGAATCATTCTATTTTTAGCTTATTCTTCACCTAATATTCAAGTTGTTGGATTTAACAGTCGCATGTCCTTTTCATCTCTGCTCAACCACCCCTTCAACCATGCTTTTAGAGAGAGAACTAATCTTTAACTCTCTCTTCCTCCTCCCCTCCCCTCCCCTTCCTCCTCCTCCTTTTCCTCCTCTTCCTCCCCACCGTTCTGTGAAACAGAATCTTATTTTGTGTCTCAGGCTCACCTTGAACTTGCAATCCTCCTGCCTCAGCCTTCTTTGTGCTGGGAGTCCTGTGCCACTATGAGGAGCTCTCAGCATCTTTAAAACACTCCTGCTAGCTCACCCTTTATGCTTGGGTCAAATGTTGCAGGAGCTGACATGCCTTGTACACAATCAGCAAGGTTTGGAAGTTGTTGATGGATAGGATGCAGATTTTGATGGAATGCTGAGTTTCTGCAAACTCTAGAGCTTCTGAGTGAGGGCCTGTTGTGTTACATGTCCTCAGAAAGCACTCTGCCTCCCCCACTGCAACCCCTAGGAACACCCCTTTAGAAGTTCATCTTTTTCAGGAGGAGAGGCATGGTCACAGCTGGAACCTAGCTGGATGTGTCTCAACTTTGTTGTGTCAACAGTGATAGTTTTGAAATAAAATTGTTTTTGGACACCCTTGTTTACAGAGGACTTGCAAAGATTTGTGCATGGGGTTCTGCACACTTCTCACCCACTCTCTTCTGTTAGTATCTTCCACCACTGAGGTTAGTTTCCTCAGATGAATCTGCACAGGCAAATTCCTCATAAATACTCTGTAGACACTGCTTGAATTTTACTGTTTCTTTGCAAATGTTCCCCTCGTGTCTCATGATCCACCCTGGTTGGCACCTTATCTTTAGTGCAGCATCCTTCAGTGGCTGGATTTTAGTTGTATGATATTGTAGCAAGATGTGATGAAGTTAGAGAGCAGTATTAACTCAGGTACAGAGTACCTTCCAGTGCTTGCAATGTCCATGTGAACGCAGCTATCCAGTCAGTGCTGGAGCGAAAGCAGTTGCTTTCTGGAATGTGCCTGGGTTTAGAGCTGTGCAGCAGTGTAGTCTTATGTTTTATGCACACGTTCACATGGCTTTAGCATTTGGTCCATGTACTTACTCTGTCTGTCTGTCTGTCTGTCTGTCTACTGATCTATCATATTTGTACATGTGTACCCATCATTCCATCCATTCATCTGTCTGTCTTATCTTGTCTACCTATCTACCTACCTATCATGTATCCATCCAACCATCCACCCAACTTTTTATATCTATCTGTTACATGAGCTACATGAGCATATGAGGGCATGCTCACCCATGTATCTATAGAGTCCATAAGTCAACATTATGTGCTTGCTTCTTTCTTCATTCCTTTGTTCCTTCCCTTCTTCTCTCCTTCCTTCCCTCCCTCCTTCCCTTCCTCTCTCCCTCCCTCTCTTCTTCCCTTTCTTTTTCCATCTTTCTCTTTTCTTTCTTATTTTTTTGAAATGGTCTCTTGTTGAGCCTGGCCCTTTCCATCATGGCTGTGTTGGTTGGCCAGTGATGCCCTGTGATGCTCCCCTATCTACCCACCAGCTCTGGTGTTACGATGCTGACATGCCCAAGTTTTACAGGTGTGCTGGTGATCTGAACTTGAACTTCTGTGCCTGTGCAGAGAGCATTTCACCCACTGGGTCATCTTCCCAGCCCTATTACCACTACTACTAATATATTACGACTACCTGTTATTGTTATTGTTAATGTTATAATTGAAGCAGGTGAGATTTCACAACACTAAGGATAAATATTGATTAATATTTTAAGACATGGAGTATATAACAAAGAGAAGGTCCTTGTGCTTTAGCTCCATCAAGCCTGCTCCCAAATCGATCTCTAAACATGTGTCTGATAAACTAAGAAGCAGACACAGAGCTCAGTGCAGCTTGTGTTCAGGCCCAGTCACTTGTCTGTATTCATCAAGGTTGGGATGGGGTGTCCTAACTTGACTTTTGGAAAATTTCGAATAGATGTTCTCAGATACTTTGTTATATGTAGGTAGTAGAGGTATTTCCTAGCCAGGACAGAAAAATCAATATAGATAGCAGTGTTTAAGAGTAAAGTGGATGTAGCATAGTGTAATGTTATGAGGGACTTGGACAGATTGCAGTGTAAATCCCCAAACACACTGAGTCCTCTCAAAACCTATAGGTTTTTTGTCATTAATAGGACAAGAAAACTTGGTCTTAAAAACTTTAATGATGCAACATTTGCACAATTATATGCAGCCCTCCCCTAGAGCAGAGGGCTGAACCTATGTCCTCATGCATGCTCACACTCTACCATGGAGAGACATTCTTAGATCCTTTTATCTTTCATTTTGAGACACATCTGGGTGTCTCATTTCCTTTGGAAATGGACATTTTGAAGGATATGTTTCAGGATCTGAGAGCTGGAGGGTAAGTCAGTAGGATCCCAAGCTTGAGAACTCCATAGTAGCCAGCATCATTGGTCTGCACGACTGAGTCGCACTGAAACTGAACCAGTGAGGCCCTGCAGGCTATGATTAACACTATTTGATCTCTCTTGTATAGCAGGTGTTTGCAGAACATGTGGGTGTCCCCCAGGGAATGAGCATTGTAAAGGATGTGCTAAAGGAACCAAAAGCCCCTTTGGTGTCACAGAAAAGAGCTGTTTTAAGCTATACATCCACTTTGGCATCTTGTAGTGAGGCCTCCTTTAGAGCTCTGACATTTATTGAGCATTTACTGGATACCAGGTACTGCATTAAGTGCTGTGAACTCGTTAGCTCTGTACTCAGGACTCAGCCCTTAGGTAGTCAAGTCCTTTTCTGCCTCTGGCTCCTCGCCCCTGCTGTGCTCTGTACTGAGCACATTGTTCCCAGGGTTTCTCCCTTGGCACACCTGATTCTGTGTCCTTAGCCAGACCTCTTTGCTAGTCTTCGGCCTCAAGTCATTAGCTGCTCCCATGTCACCAGGATTTTCTTTATACCACATTGTTCTGTCTAAAACTGTCTTGTTTTATCCACCCATCTTCCAGCAAAGCACAAAAGCACAAAGTCATGGAGGAAAGTCTTGTGTGTGGTCACAGCTCTCTCCCTGACACTGGGAACTGAGTCTGCTCAAGGCAGCAACTCCATGAATGTCTGTCCAGTGAAGGACGAGGCCTATAGGTGGGCATTGTTCAACTCAGTTTATGGCCTAGAAAAACTGAGATGGGTGGAAGTTAAGGAATTCATCTAACATCTTGCCTGAACGAGATTTGCCTTAAAATACTCTAGAAAAATGGAAAGTTGTGGGAGATGAAACCAAACTGAAAAAACACTGAGAGGCAGTGTGTCTGGGAGGCCAGGTGCATGGAGTTTATCCGTTTCTCACTATGTTTGTGTGCAGTTGGAAGTGTATAAATTAGGAGCTAATGGTGAAGCATCTGGTAAATGGTGAGTGTCTGTGGCATCGCAGTGAACAAGCAGAGGAGCCAGCACTCACACCTGGGGAGGCCACACTCTGTAAGTCAGGTGCAGTATGTACGTGCTGGGGACTGCCTCCTCGTGAGATTCATACGTCAGGAGTGGGGTTGCATTAGTGACTTCTGCATACCTGTGATCAACATACCCAACAGAAGTGACTTTAGAGAAAAAAACAAAATTTCCTCATGGCTTCAGAGAGTTTCAGCCCATTGCTGTAGGAAACGCACGTGGAAAGGCTCAGTCTGTGACTGAGTGTGTGCAGGAGCACACAGCCACGGGGGTGTTCACATCACACACAGCCACGGGGGTGTTCCCATCACACACTAGGAAGCAGAGAGTGAGGCAGGAAAGAGGGGCAGGTGCAGCCTTCATAGCCTTCCTCCAGCTAGGTCCTACTTCCTAAGGTTTCACAACTTTCCCAAATAGAATGTTCAAACATGAGGCCAAGGGGGACAGTGTGATAACTCAAGGAGAGTAGCACCAGCACAGGAAAATAATAGGCTGACAGGTAAAACCTCATTATTGATGGGTGATGGGGGGCGAGTGGGACCATATGCATAAATGTTAGTCTCTGGTTTCTGACTTTCCTCTGAACCAGCTGTCTGATTCTAGATCAATCAGTTGGGCAAGGTAGATGGTGTGTTCTTGGGTCCTTTTAAATATCGTGGTGGGGCAGATTCTGTAAGCGGTAGTTAGGTGTGAGAACAAGGGAGGTAGAGGGTGAGCGGGGACGCTCTTGTTCAGTGTGTCCCTGTATCTCTAATGCACAGACAGTGTACTATGTTCATAGATACTTGCTGGATGAGTACATGAACGGGTGTCTAGCACAAGCTCAATAACCTCCCCAATGGGATGGATGGTAAGGAGGATTCCTAGATAGCCAGCTCTGATGGAGCTTGGCTCATTCCACCTCAGGGAAGGGTTTAACTCTTATGGTGTCATGTGTAATAACTTGTTCCTGAAATCTAAAAGTTTTCCCTGTCATGGAAAGGAACACTGCTTGTTCCATCCAACTCTAGTGGCCTTTGGGCATCATTTAGTTTTAAATGGCTATTGGAAGGGATCTGTGCTGGATTAGTGAAACCACTCAGAGACTTAGTGCAGTGGCCTGTAGTGACTCCAAGTGGCTTGAGCCACTTGGAGAAATCTACTGTCTGGGTAAATAGTGCCACTGAGGAGTCTCTGACACGGGAAGACTTTTTATCAAACATGTCTAGATGAGTGAGTGTGAAGGAGTATAAGGAGCTGGTGGTGGGGGTCTGGACTCCAGAGGTGGACAGCTGGGATCTGGACTTTGTTCCATCACTTAGGAGCTCTGCAAGTTTAGAAAGGTTAATAGAATTCTCTGAGCCTCTTTTCTACACTACAAAAGGAGTATATTAAATAAACACATAAGGAGTGTAGAACCATGCATGCCCATATTATAGAAACAAGGCTTGTTGGTATTGTTGCTTGTGGAATGAGTGACTGTGGGTGCTACATTTGTCTGTTCACTAGAGAGCAACAGTGTGGACAAAGATGCATTCACTGGACATGCAGCTGTTCTCAATATTTTCATTCTGTGTTGGTTTACAACACAGTGTGTGTGTGTGTGTGTGTGTGTGTGTGTGTGTGTGTGTGTGAAATGGGGGTGCATAACAGGGCCTGTATTGACTAGTTTAATGTCAGCTTAACATGCTAGCAACATCAAAGGGGGGAGCCTCAACTGAAAAAAAAATGCCTTCATAAGATCAGGCTGTTGGCCAGCCTGTTGATCATTTTTAAATTAGTAATTGATGGGGAAGGACCAGCCCATTGTGGGTGGTGCCATCCCTGAGCTGGTGGTCATAGGTTCTATAAGAAATCAGGCCGAGCAAGCCATGTGGAGCAGGTCAGCAAGCAGCACCCTCCATAGCCTCTGTGTCAGCTCTTGCCTCCAGGTTTCTGCCCTGGTTGAATTCCTGCCCTGACTTCCTTTGGTGATGAACTGTGATGTGGAAGTTGAACAAACCCTTTCCTCCCCAGTTGCTTTGGTCATAGTGTTTCATCACAGCAATAGTGACATTAAGACTGAGCCTTAAAAAGAAAAAAAAAATCACTTTCTGTAAGTTCTTTCTAAAACTTTCTTCTAATGTGGCCACATACACTGTCTAATCAGCCTTGTGCTGTTTTTCCAGCTGCCTGCAGGCCTATCTGTAACAAAAGCCCAAAGGCTCAACACTGTGTAGTTGAGTTTCAAAGATGCCAGGTCATGCTTCTTGCACTCCAGGGACATGATTCCTTCAGGAGAACATTTCTGTCTTCATGTTTGGATGCAGGAGGGATACACTTGCTATGTGTTTGATGGGCTAGAAGGAGGCACAAGTGAAACAGATCCATTTGGGCATCACCTGCAATGTGTGTTCATTTTACCTCCCTCCAACAGCACCGTGAAATAATGAAAATGTTTGCAGCAACGATGCATCAATGAAGAAACTGGCTCAGAGGCTTGGAGGGACCTGCTCATGGCCACAGAGACATGAGGAGAGGAGCTCGGGCTCTGTCCGCTAAACTCAGATACTGAGTTGCAGATCTTACACTCTGGCCACACCCTTTCTTTTGCTTTTCCCAGGAGTCCTTGCTGCATAGTGTATCAGGGCTATGTTTCTTTTCTTTTTCTTTACCTTATTGATTGATTCTAAGAGTTGCAGCATTCGATGAGCCTCATCTTTGAACATAAACCCACTTAAATAAACTCACCAATCTTGATTTAGAGTACCAGCCATTTTTGACAGCTGTTTACTTGCCTGTAATTAATATTTCTTTTGAATCAACTTTCAGCTGGCATTTAAAAGCTTCCCTCCAGGCATCAGTGGGAGATGTATGGGTGAGGAGCCCTTCCGGGGTGTATCCTCTTGGCTCTTAAAGTGCAGTGAGGAACAGGCGATGAGGAAAGCTATGGTGGGGGCAGGGTGAGTACCCTGCAAACGAACACAAGGTCTCCCCAGAACGTGGAGTAGAGGTGAGCAGGGACACCTTTTCTTGAGGAGCTGATAATATCCGTTCTGCACACTCCCCAGTGACTTTCCAAGAAAATGGGAGGGAGAAGCTAAACGCCTTGATTCAAGGGAGGACTTTGAGCCACAGAAACCCTGTTTTTGTAGATCTGAAGAGTTTTTAATTTTTGTATTGCAAATTACATAAAGAAAGGAGCTTTTATTTGATTAGGATCATAATGGTTTTGGTAGAAAAATAATAAGAATGCCAAGTCTGACAGAGGAAGCCTGGATTTCAGAATCAGTTACCAAGATTTTTTCCTGGTTAGAGGGCTTCCCTCACTCAGCAAGCCCACTGTCTCCCCTAGAAGAGATTAGTACAGATCTTTTACTTCTTTGGAAATTAACAACCAACAAAAATAAGTAATATACTTAATATCATGATACATACATTAAAATATTTTACAGTAAGGTTTGAGGAAACCTGCCTTAAAAAATCCCAGTAAGCATTCTCAATAAAGTTAATTACAAGTTGAAAGAAAATCTCATTACATTAGCCTGAGAATTACAGTTAATGAAACTGAGTATAATCACAATCTGAATATTTCATTAAATGGAGATTCGAAGTCATTAATTCAGGTATTCAGCCTGGAGTCGAGCTTACATTGCAACTGTGGATGTCAATGCCTGGATTTTATACACTTAAATCCAGCTCTGTGGACCTGCAGAGACCCACCCAGCCCAGCTTCAGATCTGTCCACAGTGCTAAACTTCTGATCTGTACCCAATTCAAGTCAACCAGCCAGAAAATCTACCGTGGGGAATTTTGGAGCTGGGGCTAAGTTTATTTAGCATTATCTTGTCTTTGCTGTGTTTCTGACTTTAGAGGGGTCAGGGGATTTACAGAGGAGGAGATCCAGGGTCCATGCAATGTGCTAGGCTTACATTTTTTCCATTAAAGGAAATTAAGAAGCAATTACTAAATGTTATCTTTATTACAGGCATTTGAAATATCAAACATTTAGGTAAGAGCTAGTTAGCTCTCACAAACAAAAGCCAAGCCTAAGCTGGGCTTGGTGGCATGTGCCTTCTCTGAAGAGGACTATAGGTTCAATGCCAGCCTGCGCTATAAAACAAGACTTCATCCCAACACCCACCACCCTATCAAACAAGAAGGAAACAAAGCAGACCTCAAAACCTAAACCAAAGGAAATTAGAGCATAATGAAAAACTTCTCTTTCCAGGATTTACCATCTATCCCCTTTCTTGTCATCCCTGTCTATCATCTATCCATATATCTCCTTTAATTTATTGAAAATGAGAATGTAGGTTTGCAATTTGCCTGTTTGCTCATCAAATGAGTATTTACTAAATTTTGGCTATTATGAGTTGGGCTAGGTATATAGAAATTACCATTGTGTTTCTGCATATTATCTGCTTGTCTGTCTATTTATCTGAATATATTTAATAAATATATACTTATACACACTTATTAATCAAGGTACAGAAAAGTATATGAATCTTCTTAAAGTTATATGGCCATAAAATTTGTCAGGTCAATTCTGCTTTTTTCATTTAAGAAAAAAACCAAGCTTTGAGTGTTTATGGTTCAAGGAATCATCACAAATATATGTTGGCTTGGCAGTTCCCTGGTGGCGCCGTTTGGAAGGCTGTGGGACCTTTCAGAGGGGCAGCCTAGCTAAAGGAGGTGTGCATCGAGGTTTTAGGTGCATCTCTACTTTCTGTCTGTTCCATCCTTTGTCTTCTATCAGGATGTGGGTCAACTGAGCACTGCTGCCCCATGGTGCTGCCTGGGGCTCTGGTTTCCCCTTTATGACAGACAGCAGCCTTCAAACCTTCCAGCCTAAAGATTTCTCCTTAAGTTGCTTCCAGCCAAGTGCATTGTCACATCAACAAGAAAGGTAACAAAAACCTGTTGTCCCTTAAAATGCCTGCTGTGTACAAAGCCTCTTTGGAGAACTGCCTAGCAGAGACCTGCTCTGGGGATCCCCATATACCCTGTCACAGCTCAGGCCAACTCGTAAACCCATCTCTCTTTCCTGTTCCTTTTCTGTTTTTCCTACCAAGATGCCATACACCAGGGTGCTTTGTCTAACTCATTCCCTACTCTATTCTCAGTACCTGGCGCATAGTAGGTGCTTTGTAAAAATATGTTGGGTGAATAAACATTGTCAGATGTAATAATAGGCACATTTTTATCAAGTACACCACTTCTACTGGTTTTCTTTGTAACTCTACTGCAGTTTGACTTCTTGCAGGTTAAATTTTAGTATTGTATCTCAGTTTAGCAAACATTAAGTCATGTGCCAGGAAATGTCACTCAAAGGTAGCATTCCCAAGTTCAATCTACTGATTCAATCACAACTGATTTTTCTAATAGTATTTCTCTCAATTTCATTTACTCCAGCTTCCCTACCTTATGGTGTTCTAGCCATGCCAGCCCTCGATCCTATTAGTGTCAGAGCAAACTAAAGAGGGGATTGGGTGTGTTTAATATTCATGAAATGTGAATATGAATAGTAAAACCCTTAGCTTTGTAGATGCAAAGTAACCTTAGTCATCTCCTACCTAGTCTCATGATAGTGATTTGTATGTTACCAAAGAGACCAGATGCCACAGCCATGTTGCTTCACACTTTTTATTATAGTTTGCCAGGTGTGACAGCACATGCCTTTAATCCCAGCACTTGGGAGGCAGAGGCAGGTGGATCTCTTGAGTTTGAGGCCAGCCTGGTCTACAGAGAGAGCTCCAGGTCAGCCAGGATGTCTTAGTTAGACCTAAGGTTTCTGTTGCTGTGACGAGACACCACAATCAAGGCAACTCTTATAAAAGGAACCGTTTAAATTGCAGCTGGCTTACAGTTTCAGAGGTTTAGTCCATTACCATCATGGTGGGAAGCATGGCAGCATGCAGGCAGACTTAGTGCTGTAGGAGCCTGGAGTTCTACATCTTTACGCCAAGGCAGCCAGGAAGAGATTGTCTTCAGCCAGCAGCCAGAAAGAGGCTCTCTCTTTCACACTGGGTGGAGCTTGAGCATAGGACCACAAAGCCCGCCCCCACAGTGACTCACTTCCTCCAACAAGGCCACACCTACTCCAACAAGGCCACATCTTCTAATAGTGCCACTTCCCATGGACAGAGAATATTTAAACCACTACAAAGGGTTACATGGAGAAACTGTTTTTTTTTTTTTTTTTTTTTTTTTAAAATGACTATAGTTTAAAGAAACCTTAACCTCAGAGGGTGAAGATGTAGCTATAAGGAAATAAAAAACCCATGGCAGAAGCAGAAACACAGGTGAAGTCTGAAGCCCTTGCTTAGTCATCGCCCAGGCTTAGGAGTCCTTAGAACAGAGCCTGTGTTCCTGAGGACCAGTGCGTCTCAATCTTCTTCATGCTGTGACACTTTAACACAGTGCCTTCTGTTGTGCTGACCCCCAATCACAAAGTTATTTTTGTTGCTACTCCATACCTGTAATTTTGCTGTTATAAATTGCAATGTAAATATTGATATGCAAGATAGCTGACATGTGATCCCTAAAGGGTCATGACCCACATGTTGAGAACTACTGCTGTAGATAGAGGGAGATTTTAAATTGACACAGACCTGGTGTATGTATTTGTCCTGTAATGGCATTTTCATGCATCTCCATCTGTCTTAGTCAGGGTTTCTATTCCTGCACAAACATCATGACCAAGAAGCAAGTTGGGGAGGAAAGGGTTTATTCAGCTTACTTCCACATTGCTGTTGATCACCACAGGAAGTCAGGACTGGAACTCAAGCAGGTCAGGAAGCAGGAGCTGATGTAGAGGCCATGGAGAGATGTTCTTTACTGGCTTGATTCCCCTGGCTTGCTCAGCCTGCTCTCTTATAGAACACAAGACTTCCAAGCCCAGGGATGGCACCACCCACAAGGGGCCCTACCCCCTTGATCACTAATTGAGAAAATGCCCCCCAGCTGGATCTCATGGAGGCACTTCCCCAACTGAAGCTCCCTTCTCTGTGATAACTCTAGCCTGTGTCAAGTTGACACACAAAACTAGCCAGTACACCATCCTACTATGATCATATATAATCACCCCTTACCCTCTTCCTTCTCACATTCCTGCTGGTCCCTCCCTCTCTCCCCACTAGTGTCCTTTACTTTTCATGGTTTTGTTTGTTTGGTTGGGTTTTTGTCTTTTATTTTTGTCAAACTTATTAGCTTAATCAAGGTCACTTATAAGAGCACGAGTGAGAGGTTGTTTACAGGAATGTGGGCAACTCTCCAGTGTCTACACAACTGAAGAAAACATCTCTCCCTCAAATAGGGGCTGTCCCTGTGTTTTGACCTTTGACCTCTGTGTGTCCTGTTGCAGCAGCTCATTTTATCAAGCAGCAGCTGCATGTGAGCCCTGATATAAAATATACTGAGATAGAAAGTGACCATTGTTGATAATGCATATTAAATAGTCATGCTACACCAGGCATTTCCATGTGTTTCTTTATTCTCTTCAACACTGCAATATAGGTGTGTTTATCCATATTCTAGAGACAATGTCTCAAGGATCTCTGTGTTTTATTTATAAGCAGGCATAGGCTCTATATTTTATACCCAGAGAGGGCAGGATTCGGATATGTTTTGGTTTGACCCCCAAGCCTGGAATATTTTTTACATCCTAAGTAAAATGGAATTCCATTATGAGTGCTGTCACTGATAACTGGTCACAGCTGTCTGCAGTGAAATACTGAAAATGAGTTTCAAGAACGTATTAAAACTAAGAGAGTGGGAATGCTGTGATTGCTTAGTCATGCCTGCATGGAGAACTGAGAGGACAGTGCTGTGATTGCTTAGTCATGCCTGCAGTGAAACTGAGAGGGTGGGAATACTGTGATTGCTTAGTCATGCCTGCAGCAAGAGCAAGATAGATTAGTACTTATAAACCATATATCTGTACTCTTAGCTTTGCTGTGAATATGATAAAAGACCTTCAAAGGACAAGTGATTTTGTAAATCAAGTGAGATACATGTGATATAGCACAGGGGAATATAAACCAAGATGATAGATGGCGAAGGCCTCAAGTGCAAAGTGCATAGCATATGCTATC
Source organism: Hylomyscus alleni (assembly GCA_019843855.1). NCBI lineage: Eukaryota > Metazoa > Chordata > Mammalia > Rodentia > Muridae > Hylomyscus > Hylomyscus alleni. Next base: position 29,944 of record JADRCC010553402.1, read on the forward strand.
TGCATACATAGGCAATTAACGCATCTTTGCTTAATGAATGAGTGAACATTCAGTGGACTAGTTGAAAGAATGTGACAACTTCTGATTCTTTGAGATCCTCAGAGCTCTGCACTTTCATCAAGTCTGCATGCCTTAAACCATTCATCCACCAACACCAACATCAACTAAAGTCCTTTTAGTTTCCTATTGGAATGCTAATCCACAACTGCATTTTAACAGCGTATTTCTGAATTATTTTCAAATCATAGTGAGTGTAACAAAGGAAAATGTGATCTACTTGTATTTTTGCAAAGTTGCTATTGAAAATGGGAGTTGATATTGTTTAGTGTTCTTACTGTAAGATTATTGCTATGTGTGCGGGCTGTATGCGGGAGGGGTGCACATGTCACATGTATGTGGCAGGTATATGATGGCTTTGTGGAGTCAATTCTCTTCATCCACTCTTCGTGTGATGTTCTAGATTGACTTTGCCTCTGTGACAAATGCCCTGGCTAGTGCGATTTAGGACAGGAAAGAATTTCGTTTACACTTCAAGGCCATAGTTCATTAGAGGGAAATCAGGGAAGAAATTTAAGCAAGAACTGAGGCAGAAACCACAGAAGAATGTTGCTTGCTGGCTTACTCACAGGATCATATTTAGCTAACTTCTTAGACAGCTGAGGACCTCCTACCTAGGCAATGGTGCCGCCCACAGTGGGCTGGGCCCTCCTTCAGTAGTTAGTAAGCAAGACTGTACCCCTACAGACATGCTCAGAGGTCAGTCTGACTTAAGCAATTTTACTTGAGGCTTTTCTCACAGATGATTCTCGACTGTGTCAAGAGGACAAAGCTAACTAGGACACATGGTTCTGGAAATTGAACACAGGTCGTTAGGCTTGTGCGGCAAATGCCTTTACCCATTGAGCTGTCTTGCCTCAGTCTTCTTTATATAGTCAATAACTCCTGGACTCCATATTTATTCAGATCTTTTTATCACGTTATATAAAAGGCACTGTGCTAATGAATAAAAAAAAACAACCAACCAAACCAAAAAAAAAAAAAAAAAAAAAAACCAAAATGAAAAACAAAACTGTTTTTGATCTCTAGAACCTTTATTTCAGCAAGGGAGAAAACTGTCCAAATAGGTCATAGATAAAAACAAATAAGAAATGCTTCTTAAGATAAATATGGGGGAAATAGCTGAGGTGAGGTGGTGAGGACCAGCAAAGCTGCTGTGAGGAAGCAATGGGGAGGGAAAGAGTTGGGTGAGTGGGAGAACTGGGAGCCATGTGAGGCTCCTAAGGCACGAACACGTTTCACATGCTTGTGAAACTAAAGGAGACCTGTAGGGCTGAAGTGTGGTGAGGGAGGGGAAAGGTTCTATCAATAAATGTGAAGGAATGTCGTTCAAAACTGAGAACAGAGTAAGTACCAGCCATAGACTGTAGGTGGAACATTTAAAAAAAATTGTGTGTGTGTATGTGTGTGTGCGTGTACACACACACACACACACACACACACACACATACACACACAGTCATGCATGTGCATGTCATAGCACTTGTGTGGAGGTCAGAGGACAACTTTCAGGTATAACTTTTGCCTTTCTCTTTGTTGAGGCAGGATCTCACTTTTTTTTTTTTTTTTTTTCTGCTACACAAAACCTGGGGCACAGGCTTCTGGGCATGCTTTAGTCTCTGATGCTCTTCTCATGTGAGGGGCGGGTGGCTGCCAGGATTACAGACACACACCACCACATTTAGTTTTTTGTGTGGGCTCTATAGATGGAACTCAGGTCACCAGGTTTGTGCAGCTGGCTTCTTTGCCCAGCATCTCCCTGCTCCCTGTCCCTATATGTGAACTTTTGAGCCACTGCTGAGTCTTTTACACCATTAGGTGTCTACCAAGTTTTAGTGTGCTTCAGTGCTTGATCTGGCCATCCAGTATTGCTTCCCAGTGGCTGTGACATTAGATATTAGTTCTTTAAAAAATTCTGCAAAATCAGAGTTCTTTAGGTCAATAGATGAGAGACTAAAAAACTGTAGCAAAGCCATTTGTAAATGTGTTTATTTCAGTCTTCCAGCTGAGCTATTAAACATCTGGTGTAGCAATTATTGATATCCAGGGAGAAATAATATTTGGAGAGAACTTTCAAAAATGTTAGTGGATTAATGCTTACCTGGCCCTACTTAATCACCTCTTATGGTGAAAAACTTATTATGTCCCAAGGCAATCCATCCTGTTTCCAGCAGATTTCATTGACAAGGAGTTTGCCTGATGTCCATTCCAGTATTCTCAGCCAAACTTTTTAAAACAGCTGCCAAAGGAAGCCAAAGCCAAAGTCATTAGTAATTTCCTTCCATCTGTTGGCCAGTAACCTCTACCTTTGAAGGCTCAGAGTTACTTTAGTCCATGTCACACTGTTGATTTACAAGCAATAGAAATCAGTTCTACCAAATGTAAGGGGCAAACCCCACCTTTTGGCAGATAAAACTAAGACCTACTTGAGTGCCCGAGCTTGGGAAGGCAGGCACACAGGCACTACTCCTCTCTCTCATCCCTCTCCCCCTTTCCTGCTTTCAAGATGGTCTTATTAGCATAGACTGGCTTTGAACTCACTACCCTCATGTTTTAGCCTCTGGGATGCCAGCAGTACATAATTGCAGACATACACTGTGTTGTGATTTGAAAATAAAATGGCCTCTATAGATTTGTGTGTCCCTAGCTGGAGGTGTTGAGGAAAAGATTATAGAACCTTTAGGAGGTGGGGTTTCTGTTTGAGTGAACTTAATGTTTACGCGTTGCTTTCTGACTGTGATCACAACACGAGCAGGTCCTTTTCCTACTGTCACCATGGACTCTATCCCTTCAAATTTTAAGTAAAGATAAGCCTTCCCTTAAGCTACTTCTTGTCACAGTGATGGAAAATTATTTCTATATGTGACCATGCTCTCAACCAGGTAGTCTAACTACATATTTTTTTTCAGAGATTCGTTGATAGTGTGAATCAACCAGTCATTTTCTCTCTTTGTGCCCATTTAAGTTTAAAGGACTAGAGGAGAGTCTGACTGGTCCACACTGAGTCACACCTTCAACCCTAGGTCTGGAGGGAGGTAGATGCTTTATTTGCTAGTTTCATCAAGGCTGTGTGAATGGATGAAAAGAGAAATGTACAGAAAGAAACCACTGCAATGATCATAAGTAGAGTATGGGTTGCTGGATACTTCAAAGGGGAAGCCAGGAAAAGCCCATTCTCCTTTTGGATATCCTGTTGTCTGGTGCTATTGGACTTTGACATCCACCCAGTCATTACCATACCATCCAGTTTCACCAGTGTGACAATGCTGTCTTCATGGTCCTTCTTGGCTTGTGCCTCAGCCCTGGAAGTGCTTTTTTCCAGTGGTGAAGTGTTTTCCCTGTGGTTTTATTTAGACACAATCATGTAACATATAGCATGTCTCCATCAAACGTTGGCTTGCATGGTCATGAGATCATCTATCCAAGTAATCATCAGGGAAGTATTATGTGTCCCCATACAATGTCCTGCTAAGGAGGTGTGAGAAGTCGCATGATCACATGGAGGAGTGTGTTTGTAGGAAGATGGAGAGAACATGCTTGCTTGGCCAGAGGGAATGTTCACGGGATGCAAGAATCTATAGAGAATGATGTGTGGAAAGTTTCGGAGACTTCTGAAAGAATTTAGAAGTGAGACTTTGGGAGCTCTTGTCCTGAGCCTGATAACCATTTCTAACAGGTGTCTTCTGAGTTGTTGGGGTGATGTTTTGGAGAGACCTTTATGATAAACTGGAGAAGTGCTCCAGCAGTCTTAAGCGTAGCTGCCACTACCTTACCCATGAAGTTTCTGTTCCAAACCTTCACCAGAGCCTTTTGAGGGTTGCTAGGAAACAAGGGATGCCTGAGCAGTTGTGATCTGATTTCAATAAACTTCTAGGTTTCTATGGTTGGAGGAGGAGCCAGGCTGGGATGGTGCCGTATTCGCTTACCTTACTGTGGAGTACAGTGAGCTATAAGTGTCTTTCAGTTGTGTGAATTCAACTCTGTGATCTCAGTTCAGGGATGAGGAGAAGAGAGTTGGTGGTGCTGGGGGGAGGGCAAGAGTATGAGCTTGTAACATAAATAATTCAAGTGTTCCCGTCCCTCTTCTACACAATGAGCATATGCTGGAAGTGAGATGGGAGACATGCGTCTGCTTCTGCCTCAGACACATTCACTTCCCACGAGCTGCTCCAGAGTGTGATTCTAGCATTTAAAGATATGCATTTTTCATATAACAAGCTAGTTATATCATCTGGTGCTCAACCAAAGAAACAGCCATCCTGAGGAATTTGAGTGGCACATGGCTGGTGCTGTCCCTTCTGGCCTCAGCTTTCTGCCTAAGATATAAACCCTTTCTTGGTAGCCATGGGTGGCACCATATGGTTTTGCCCATTTTCAGACTTATGACCTCGCTAAGGATCAGAAAGGCTTACATATTTATTCTGTTATCTCTTGAGGTCACAGACAATGTTTCCAGGTACCCTCATCTGACTAGCAAATTCTCTGTGAAGAATCCTGTCTTCGCAGCTTACCACTGACCTGTGTTCATATTTGGTTGAGTTTTATGAATCAACTTTTGGATGGTCTATTGAGCTTGGGATTTCCCAGGATAGCTTTCCTTGGCCACTTTTGGTCAGTGGTCTGTTTTGTAGTCCATCTTTAAAAATGAATGTAGTACTCTATTTGAATACACCCATGTATACATGCAGGAAAAAGATCAAGAATATAGAGCAAATGTTAGATGTCCTCCATCCTGCAGCCCCCACTTCTCTCCTCCAGAGGCATTCACAGGGCTAAGTTTCTTGTCCAGTCTCCTAGATATATTCTATGCATTTTTTAACATTTATGAGTACTTCTGCACCCTGCTTAACTTCACTCTGTAGTGGACTTCTCACTGTCCTTGGACTTCTGTAATAATGTCCCACCAACTAAGCGGCTTAACCATCAGAATATTTTTGCCCAATGGTCCTGGAGACTGGAAGGTCAAAACCAAGGTATTGGCAGGTGAGTTTCTGGTGAGGCTTCTTGGAGGCAAGAGGGAGAAAGGGGTTTTATTTCTCTTCTTTTAAGTCTTTCTTCACTTAGCTCTCATCTCCTCACAGTCCCTAAATACAGTCATGTTGGGTACTAGGCCCTCAATATATGGGTATAGATGCAGGGCACAGACCTTTACTCTGCAGCAGTAGATCATGGGGATTCTTCAGCCAGTAGGTTTGGGCAAGGATATGTTTCTTACCTTTCCTGAAGCCTGAATGGACAATTATGGAAGACTGGTACCAGGTAGGACTGTAAAAGGGAGAGATACGGAATCCAAATCTAGCTGTGGACATCCTGGAGGACACATGAGGATCTCAGCAGGTAAGGCATTGCTGGCTTGCAGATGAGCTGATGTCCTGCTCAATATGGAGAGTATGACTTCATAAACCATTGTCTCTCTTAGGATGGGTGTGAGCGGGACACACAGGTTAGGAGGTGGAGTTCCATGCAGGAAAGGGAAGGAGACAGCTCTCCTTACTATAGTCTGAGTCCTTTGCCAAGTTAGTTATTGGTCCTTAGAAACCCAGGACCCCAAAAAGCCTAAGACCACAGAGGGTCTGTAGATTCCTCCCAGGACGCAGCTATGGCATGTCCCTCTTTCCACACTGCAATCCCCTTCCCCACCCATCCAGAGACCTCAGACATGGTCCAGCTTGTTCTTGGCCCATCTTTATACCCAGTGTGCATCCATTTCAGACCTCTCTGCCCTTGCATACATTGCTTAGTTCCTGTTCTGCCTTTTGGTTTTGTTTGCTGAATTGCCTTGGATTTTGTGCCTTTAAACTTGCACAGGAATGTTTGTTTTCCTGTCTAACTGGAATGAAAACTCTGAGGGTTCTAAACACTTCTAATTGCTCCCCACCATGTCTCACATGTATCATGCTTTCTGCAGACACTGGGTGAGTGCTCATCAGGATAACATATTTTCTTGCCATTTTGGGGAATAAGAATGTGAAAGGAAAGAGAGAGGCGTGGAGCATGTTCTTCTGAGGACCCTTTGTTGCCCGTCCCCCTTTCTCCTGGTTTGTTGTTAGTGGGATGTGCACCATGTCTCTACTGTCACACCGGGCATACTGTGTACTTGTCCCTGGGTATTCATGGGGAGCTGGTTGCCTTCTGAAAGCTGCATATGCTTAAGTTTCTTATGCCCTAAACGACAGAGTATCTGCATACATCCTGTGCGCATCTTCATATGTATTTGAAATCTTCTGTAGGTTACTTACAATACTCATTGCCACAATTGCTAAGTAGCTGTTTCATAGTATTAGTTAGGGAATAATGTCAAAAAGCATTCTGTGTAGACACAACTTCAGTGTAGACACAATTCATGCCCCTGTCCAGTATTTACAATCTGATTGATGGAATCTATGTAGTGGGAGGGCCACAGCACTTTGAATGGAACTCTACAGTTGACCAGTGATGGTTGTTTAAAATAGCAGCTCTTATTTACATACTCAGGGAAGTTGTTACAGGTCTAAGTTGTTTGGGGATTTGAAATCCTAAATGTGTCTAGTTTGTGTTTTCTTCACTCTATTAACTTGTCTCTACCATCTGTCTGCATGTCCCTGTCATTATTATGATAGTCAATGGAATGTTCCAGCAGTGATAGCAGTGATAGTGTTCCACCTACCTAATGTAAAGCCAGGGGACTTTGCAAGTGCTTCTTAACAGAAGTTGCCTTAGCAGAGCCTTACTTTCTTCAGGTAGCAATAGAGGTCTGGAGCCTAGGCTGTGGCTGGAGCCCACATCATGATAGACACATATTTAGCAGGCTTGCTCTACTTGTATTTGACGCTGATGGAAATAGTCATGGACAATAATTTGAGAGATGTTGCATTTCATGCCCTCTCTGGCCAACTAATTCTTACTGTAGGGAAAGTAGTAGATAATTTTGGCTTTTTAAGAGTTGGCCACTCTTCATATCATATTTTGTAGTTCTTAGGATTGAACCCAATGATTTGTGCATGCTAGACAAGTGCTCTTCCCTTGAACTCCATCTCCAGCACAAACTTAATATTGAATTATAATGGTTTGATTCCTGAATGTCCCTGATGAGAAGAGATGGAGGGCTTGTTGGGTAAACTGAACCTGGACAGGGGCTTCTGCCTGCAATGCTTCTGTGACACTCATGCCAAGGTTTTGAGGAAGAGGCCTAGACAAGTGCTGAGAAATTGCAGTCTCTAGGGTTGACCCTTTGCTAATGGAGTGACCTAGGGGAAGTCATATAGTCCTTCCCTCTTCCCACAGGAAATAGTATTGCTACCCAGTGTCTTAGATTACTATGCAGTCAAGAGAAAAATGATGCATGTCAAATCCTTGGCAGGGTTCCTAGGGTAGCTAAGACAAACACACCAAAAGGAAAAACAAAACAAACCCCCATCTTCTTCAGTGCCATTGGTATAGCAGTGTGTCTGTAACCTGCCCTTGTCTGGGGTACTTAAGTGATGTAGGTTGTTGGAATGGATTTCATCAAAGAAGTGTCTCACCAAGACAAATGTAAGGGCACGGTGCAATTTTTTTCCTGTTATTTGTTTATAAGGACAAGTGGCTTGGAACAATCTGTTACTTGGGCTGGAGCCATGTGAGATCCTCAGCACAGTGACAGCTTGGTGGGAACTTGAGATCCCAACAGCTTGACTTAGTCACAAATCAGGAGGTGAAGAGCAGGAGCACTTTGGAGGACAGTCCCCAGTGTTTGCAGGTGTATCTGGGTGACACTTCTCAGGGATAGAGATAAGTTCCCAGCAGACCATTCAGAAGCTGGGAAAAGGGCTGATGGTAGTGGCTAGTGCGGGGGAATCCGTTCCTGCAGTGTTCAGCTGTAGAGAAACCCTCTGGGAAGTGGCGTGCTCAGACCACATCATCTTGTCTTATGCTGCAGAATCAAGTGCAGGTTGGAGGGGAGTCCCTTGGCATTCACAGCAGAACACAGCAGCAGCAGCAGTGGCAGCATCCTTGTAAGCCTTATCGAATTTCCTGAAGGATGATCGTCAGTGAGGTCACCATGTCACCATCCTTGCTGTGCTCAGCATTTCTCTTGTTGTTTTGAGACAGAACATCATGTGACACAGGCTATCCTTGAACTTATTATGTAGTCAAGGATGCTCTAAATCCATGATCCTCCTGCCTCCGCCTCCTAGGTGCTGGGACTATAGGCTTATGCCACCATGCCTAGTTTTATACAGTGCTGGGAATTGAACTCAGGAGTTCTTGAATTCTTGGCAAGCACTCTACCAACTGGCCTATGCCCTCAGTCCTCCACCCAGTATTTATTTTTACAAAGCCCATGTGCTAGGGAAGGAGTTTTTCTTCCACAAGGTGCTGTAACGTTCCCACACCATGCATACACAGAGCAGTGTAATTGATCAGTTTCTCTCTCGACATTGTCTACCTGACAATGTCTACTACAGGGGAACTTGATAACACTGAGACCCTCATCTCCAACTGCCTGCTTGGCATCTTTCATGTATCTTGGACATATGTACTATGTCAGAAACCTGGAGGTCCTGGGGACAGAAACCCAATGTAAGCAGAAAGAAGAATTTGCTGGGCCACATCTGACCTGTAGATGCTGCTAGACCTCCAGTGTTTCCAGAACTTTGACTTTGTCTCTTCATCTGTAGACTTTATAATCCCCCCTTGACTTACTTTCTAGAGAGCTTTTCTTTCCTCTGAAATGGCAAGATAGCTACTAGTATGCCTTGCCAGGGATCGTGTAATTGCTCCAGATCCAGAGATCCAAGAAGGGAAAGAAGATATTTCTCTACAACTGCGTTGAAAACTACAGAGAGGTTTATGACTAGCCTGTGGAAGGAATGTGACCAAGGAAACAGTGCTCTGACTGGCTAGTTAGGGGAGAGGGGTTTGATTCAAGTCTGCCCAAATCTCGAACAAGGAATGGGATCTCTGTGAAACATAGATGTTCATGTGTTTCTGTTTCTCTCTCTCTCTCTCTGTATGTGCATGTGTGTCTATCTGTCTCTGTGTGTCTGTCTGTCTCTCTGTCTCTGTGTCTGTATGCGCATGTGTCTGTCTTTCTGTCTCTCTGCCTCTCTCTGTCTCTGTCTCTCTTTGTCTCAGTCTCTCTTTGTCTCTGTCTCTGTCTCTGTCTCTGTCTCTGTCTCTCTCTCTCTCTCTCTCTGTGTGATATTTAAAGGGTGGATCTTCAGGAAGAGATTCTAATTACACAATACTGAAAACTCACACACCTCTGCACTAATTTATATTTTTCCTGTATTCACTGTGTGATTGTTTATTTATATTTTGTTTGCTGCTTCAAATCCTTTGTGAAATGAGGTGGAATAAATAAATGATAAGATGTGTAAACTGACTGGAGAAATAAGTCAATGCATCTCTCCATACAAAAGGAAGGAGGGGTTGACTGAAGACAAGCCGAGAGATGAGCATGAGCTTTGCGGTTTGCTATGTGTTGAATGAGACATTTCCTTAAAAGACTCAGATTGTAAAGCTGGTCCTTGACACAAAGTTCAAGCTGGGGTTTGGGGGAGGTCATTGTAAGGGCTGTAACCCAGGCAATAGAGAAGTCCATTGACGGATTTGCAATTTGTTGGCAGTGTTGGCAGTGATAGAAAAGAAGAGGTGCCTAGTTGTTAGGAGAAGCAGGCTCCTGTTGAAGGCTGCATCTTGTCTCTAGGCCCCTCCCTCAAACCCTTCCCTCTTTCTGTTCCTGGGCTGTCAGGAGATAAGTAGCCTTCTCTACCATATGCTGCTGCCCCCACTACCATGATCTCCTGAGTTTGCTTCAGGCTCAAGCAATGGAAGCATGAGGACAAACTGACACCCCAGGAACTGTGGGCCAAGGCAAAGCACCTGTCTATGTTGTTTTTCTCAGTCCTTTCACCATGGTAACAGAGTGTATTTGACTGATGCAGAATATATGAAAGGACGACAGTTTGTCTCTTGCTGGACACTGTGCAGCCAGAACTTCCATTATGGGCATGGCTGTTGTAATCTCACACCTAACTAGGCATGGTGGCACATACCTGTATACCTGTAATCAACACTTGGGAAGCTGAGGCAGGGGGATCATGAATTCAAGGCTGCCTAGGTTATATGATGAAACACTATCTCAAAACTCAAAACTAAGTGGAACTAAAAAGGCACCCCAAAATCCAGTCAAACAAAAGAAGCATATTCCTCTACTCGTGGATGTTAGGGGACTTACATAATGCCTATCTCATATACAGTTTAATACCAAAAATTATGAGAAAGACAATGTCTTGGAGTTCTCTACCATACTGCCTTGCACTTAATAGATGTTCAATAAATGTTTTTGACTAAATGAACTGGCCCACTCTGCACTTCTTTATTTGTCTGTCCTCTAGACAGCCACATCCTTCATGAGCACATGTATACATCATACACACACATGTGTGCAGGTGTGCAAACATCCTCAGGCACTGTTTATTTTTTAGTTCAGGCTCTCGTAAAGGCTTGGAACTTGCCAAGTAGACTAAGGAAGAGAGTCCCAGAGATCTGCCTGTTTCTGTTTACACAATGCTGAGAACACAACAGGCCACCAAATTGGGCTTTTAAATGTGGATTCTTGGATCAAGCTCGGGACCCATCCCTGCGCTTGCAAGATCAACACTTTGTTGATGGAGTCATCTCTTGGGTCTCCAGTTTCTCTTCAGGAATACTGAAGCAATAATTATGTGGGCTTACTCTCAGATGTCCAGCAAGCACTCACTTGCCAGCTTTTGATATCTCTATTATTTTTACTTTTTTTTCCAAAAATGTTGCTTAGCCCAAAGCAATGCCTATTTATTTATTTATTTATTTATTTAAATCTGAAGTTCTGCGAATAGAACCCAGAACCTTATGCCTACCAAGGAAGCCCTCTACCACTGACCACACCCCAGGCATATGAAAAAATCAGCATTGTACGCTGAGCTTCCAGGAAGGACAGACTGAAGCATGTGGAGATTGGGATGTTAGCAACAGACACAGTTTGGAAGGTTCTTTGAGGGCAGATCCCTGTGAACTGGATCATCTGGCTTTCTTTAGAGCCCAAGTCTCCAGCCAGAAAGCAGCAGGGACCTGTGTGTTTCACACACCATCTTGCCTCTTTGTTGTGCTTAGAAGACTTCTTCAGTGTTCTCATGCTGTCAGGGCCACCTCAATCTACTTCCCCTAGAACCAGACAGATCCTGAGACAAGGACTTGAGAAAAATTCCTTTGTTTGGGAAGTGATCTCAGGGAAGTGTTGTTAGGTGACTTGGAGCAAGATAGGGATGTGAGCAATGGTGTGTTATCGGTTGGTTACCACCAGTGAGAGCCAGAGAACTGTGGGAGGGGCAGAGTCTGCCTCCAGTGACAAGAAGGCAAGTGTATCCAGAGGAGGTATAGGACCACATCAAGGGCACATGGTTTGGGATAGAGACTTCTCTCCAAGGGGTGTGTGGCTATGTTGTGGGTCAGTAGCTACTCTATGTACAGAGGAAGTCTATCTGAGGCCCATTTATGTGGAAGAATTATATTAGAAAACCAAACCCTTTCTCAGGGAAGTGCACAGTCTGGGGTGTACAAAACACAAACACATTCAAAAGCAGTTACTGGCAGCATCATAAGTCATGTCACTTCAGATAAAGATGTAGGGACAGGTGCTGCCTTTACAGGAACACCAGAAAGAAAAAAAGTTACCTCTGTCCTTGATGTGGGTTAACAGCAACCAAGATATCATGTACTTATTTAACGGGGACATTAAGACGGTGCCTCTCAAAATCCTGGATTATTTTTACTAAAAGGAGAACTCAGTGTAAAATATTTGATGCCTTGAGGATAATTGTCACTGGGCCAATTTAAGTCTCATTAATCACAGGAAGGAAAGAACTCCCTGCCTCCTGAAGCTGGTAGTGACCAGCTGTGAGCAGGGTGGGGGGTGTTTCCCATAAATGGAACTCAAGTGGTCTATTTATGCAGAGATGGGAGCAAGAAAGATCCTCTTAGGCAGGGACTTTTTCCTTGACTCATGCTTGTCAGTCTCTGGCTCTGTTGATGGCCCTAGGTCTAGTTAAATTGGTATAAGTGGAGAATTGTCGTGGAACTCTGTGAGTTAGTTTTGGGGAAACATGAAGTGGCCTTTGAGGTCACTCTAGTGTCTATTTATTGGCTTCCCATTTATTGAGAAGCTATGTTGTGCCAGACAGTAGACTAAGCACTTTGAATGTAAGTTTGTACTCTTTATAACATGTCCAAGAATCGTGGGACTTTGTCCCTTTTAAAGATGGAAAAGTGGAAGTTTTGAGATGTTCATACTTGAGAGAGCTTGGATGGGATCCCTAGTCTGATCAGTTCCAAAGCAAACCAAGCTCTGTAGCCATTGCATGACCGTGTATTCGGTGGAGCCTATCTGTAACTATTGCATGACCGTGTATTCGGTGGAGCCTATCTGTAGCTATTGCA
>JADRCC010553412.1:0-13642 GCA_019843855.1 Hylomyscus alleni
CACTTACCTCCTTGAGAGATGGTTACTTCCTAGATTCTGTCATCCATTTTGGAATTTTTTCACTTTTCTTGAGCACCCATAACTCCATTCTCTGTATTTAAATTTGCCTTTCTAGAGTCACCATTCTCTAGCCAGGTTTATGCTGAGGTTGGGTCTACCCATTACTAATTATGCAGTTAGACCTCTGCCTTTCTTCTGCAGTGTAGATAATTGTGATTTTTTTTTTAAGATTTATTTGTTTTATTTATATGAGTACACTGTCGCTGTCTTCAGACACACCAGAAGAGGGCATCCGATCCCATTACAGATGCTTGTGAGTCACCATGTAGTTGCTGGGAATTGAACTCAGGACCTCAGGAAGAGCAGCCAGTGCTCTTAACCACTGAGCCATGTCTCTAGCCCCGATAATTGTGATTTTAAGAGTTATAGAGCTATACTCTGTGTTCCTGTTAACCTCACACCCCAAATCAACATCGGCCACACACAGAAGAGCCTGTCAGAGGTGACTCTGATGCAGCATTAGACTCACATAAGCTTGTGGGTTTGTGTGATGTAGAGTGGTGTGCAAGCATTGTCAGCTGCTGAGAGCCTGCTGGGCACGTGCAGGCCCTGCTCTTCAAGGGGCTTCGTTTAATGCTCCCACGCCTGGCTTCAGCCATGAGCAGCTCTGAGTGCTCTTTTAGTCCTAGGAAAGGCCGTGTAGAGATAAATTGCCATAGCTAAAATGAACATCCCTCTTCTTCCTTGCAGCCCAGAGAGAAAGGCAGGATGCGTTTCCACAGGTTACAGAATGTGCAGATTGCCCTGGACTTCCTAAAGCAGCGGCAGGTAAGAACATTTGATGGATTCTGGTTCTGACTCTTTGTCCTTACATAGAACTTGTACTATTTTGTTATCTTGTCTTTTTTTCTTCTTCAGAGCTGAAGACCGAACCCAGGGCCTTGTGCTTGCTAGGCAAGCACTCTACCAATGAGCTAAATCCCCAACCCCTTTAAAGATTTATTTATTTATTTATTTTATGTATATGAGTACACCATAGTTATTTTCAGACATATCAGAAGAGGGCATCAGATCCCATTACAGATGGTTGTGAGCCACCATGTGGTTGCTGGGAATTGAACTCAGGACCTCTAGAAGAGTAGTCATGCCATCAGCCATCTCTCCAGCCAAACTTGTACTTTTTTAAGAGGATCAGTGTTCATGAAAAAAGATTGACTAAAAGATAGACCCTGGGGGTTTGGGCAGGGCACAAAATGTGTAAGAAACCTGTCAATAATATGGGAAAAAAACCACACCGTTTAACAAAATGCTGCATTGTCATGAAATGGGACAAGGGAAGTCTGGTATAATTTCTCAGACATGTCACATCTGAGAGAAATGTCTAACTCATGCTATGATTACTTTAGTGGTTCTGGGGATTGAACCCAAGGCCATATGCTCACTAGGCAAGGACACTCACTTAGCCAACTCCTCTGTGGTGACTCAATGGAATGACTGTTTATGTATTCATTCATTCATTCATTCATTCATCCATCCATCCATCCATCCATCCATCCATCCATCCATCCATCCATCCATTCATTCTTTTTAAAAAAAGATCTCTCTTTGTAGCTCTAACTGGCCTGAAGCTTATTATGTAGACCAAGCTAACTTCAAATTTACAGATATATTTGCCTATGCCTCTAGAGTGCTGGGACTAAAGATGTATGCCACTACACCCAGCTCTATTATTTTGAAGCAAGTTCTAGCCTTATAATTCAGTCTGGTCTCAAAACTTTAGGTGTTTCTGTCTCAGCCCTCTTCTTCTTTTTTTTTTTTTTTTAAAGATTTATTTATTATTATTATATATAAGTACACTGTAGCTATCTTCAGACACACCAGAAGACGGCATCAGATCTCATGATCGGGTGGTTGTGAGCCACCATGTGGTTGCTGGGATTTGAACTCACGACCTTTGGAAGAGCAGTCGGTGCTCTTACCCGCTGAGCCATCTCACCAGCCCCTGTCTCAGCCTTCTAAGTACTGAGATTATAGAAGTTCACTACCACGCCTGGCCAAGAGAATGGTTTTCAGAGAGTAGAAAATTATTTGGCGTATAGTAGATCTAGACATCAAAGGGAAAAAAAAAAACGTTCTCTTCCTATATAAGGAAGACAGTAAGAGGTTTTCAGCCAAAGGAGGAGGAGCGAATAAAAGGAAACAGACTGAAAATTATCAGAAGTATTAAGAATCCCAGAGCTGTGGAGTAACCCTTGTCTATAACCCAGCAGTTGGTAGGCAGAGACAAGAGAGTCATGAGGTTGAGCCCAGGCTAGGCTACATAGCAAGACCAAACCCAAAATAAGCAAAAACAACCCAAGTAAAACAAAGAGCTAGATGAGTACTAAAATATTCATTTTGGAAGACTTTATTGAACCAAGAATCTTGCATCTCCAGTGATCTGAACAAAAGAGAATTAGAGCTGGCTATCTGAAGTGACCTGGCCCACAGGAGAGTAGAGCTAGGACTTGAATACTAGTCTCCTGCCATGTAGGTTAGTACCCTTCTTCTGTCAGTGATTGTCTCTATACCCTCTGTCCTTTCAGGGCCTCCTAATCAGTGGGACCAACAACCAGGAACAAGGGGATAAGAACCAATCATGTGATTTGTGTAGCTTATTAATTTAGAGAGAGGGTCTTACTGTGTAGCTCTAGCTGGCCTGGAACTCTATGGAGACAGGGCCAACCTTCAGCTCATGGATCTACCTGCGTCCGCCTTTGGATGCTGAGAATGTAAGCGTGTACCACTAATCTTGGCCAGTGGAAGTAAAAAGACTTGCCTCTTGTTCTGAGATGCAGGGAAAAGGACAGAAAGAGGGGTGAAGATGCTGCTGACTTGTAGGGAAGAAAGTGGATAAGGGGATTGGGGGGTCCAGCTCCCCTGTGTGAACTGTGGAAAAAAATTGGTGTGGCTAGGATTGCCCAGCAACACTAAGAGTCAACATGACATTATATGGTATGCATATTTTTTAGTCTAGTTATTTGAAAAATGTCCTTAGTGCTTCTACAATAATGTGTGAATGTAACATTTATTACTGTATTGCTAATTCCCCAATAGCCCCCATGTATTGTAGGTTCCTTAAGGTTCCTAACATTTTTAGCTTCAGTACTCATCATATCAAGTGGTCTATAATTGACAAAGATATATTTGTTTAGTGAATTTAGTAATGAATGGCAAGAGAAATGGAGGCTGTTGGGATATTTATGAGAATGTCTGTATGTTGAGTTAGGAAAACCAGAAAGAGGTCTAGCCAGACAAGCTAAAATAAGAATTGGTTATCTCAAAGTGCAAATAAGGACAGAGAAGAGGATCGATTACTATAATAGAAACTAAGTGTGAGCAAATGATAACCATTGTAGTAGACTCAGAAGGGCAGGGATCATTACAACAGGGAAGCCAAAGCTATAGAGTTGTGCAGGTTACCAAAGGATGTTCAGAATTGAGAAGTCAAGCAAACTACAAATAGGGTGACACTTGTCATGGATGCGAGGGCTAAGATTATAAGAATGGCAGACAATATGGTAGGAACAGAAAGTTGATCTTGGTTCAAGGCCAGCCTGGTCTGCATATTGACCAGGACAGCTAGGGCTACACCGAGAGACCCTGTCTCAAAAAACCAGCAAAACAAAACCTCTCAGTTTCATCCAAAATAGGACAGCTGGTCATCAAAGAGGAGGGGGCATCTATGGGTCTGTGCATATTGTGTTTTTGGAATGGCATTTTACACTGTGGTCTTATAATGGGCCTTAGGAATAAAACTGAGATGGGTGTTATATCAACAAGAGAGATGTTTGACAGAGAAAGGGAAATGGAGAGAGCAGCAGCGAGTGGTGATGGAGAAGGGAAATCTCTGTAACCCCCAAAGAACAGAAAAGGCCAGGGTTCCAACTAACGAAGCAACTTGCAATGCCATGTGCTCACAAGGTTGCTTTGCTGGTTAAAGTGCAAAATAGTCCATCTATCCTGAAAATAATCTGACAGTTCGTATGATTGATACATACATATATATGTATATATCCTAGGAGTTTACCCTAGAGAAATGAAAATATATGTCCATGCAACAGTCAGTCTGAACAAAAATGTTGGAGCTTTCCTCAGAAATGCCCCAAACTGGAAATAATCCTTAACCCTTGAGTGGATGAGTGGGCAAGCTCAGGGCAGGACATCTATACAGTAATACTCCTTGGCAGTGAAAAGGAACAGCCATTCATAGAGCAGCTTGGATGGGAGTCTCAAGAACTTTATGCTCAGTAGAGGGCAAAGCAGTTTAGGATCACAGGTAACATGCCATTTATATGACATTCTAGAAAAAGCAAAATGAGCTAGTAGTTGTCAGGACCTCAGATGTAGGCATGATGGGGCCTGATTTGGAATAATGAAAGTTGTTTTATGTGGTACTGTAAAAGTATTAGAATTCATAGACTTTTTTTTTTTTTTTTTGGAAATAGGGTTACTCTGTATATCCCTGGCTGTCCTGGAACTCACTCTTTAGACCAGGCTGGCCTGGAACTCAGAAATCCGTCTGTCTTTGCCTCCTAAGAGCTAAGAGCTAGCACCGATTGCTCTTTGGAAGGTCATGAGTTCAAATCCCAGCAACCACATGGTGGCTCACAACCACCCGTAATGAGATCTGACACCCTCTTCTGGTGTGTCTGAAGACAGCTACAGTGTACTTACATATAATAAATAAATAAATCTAAAAAAAAAAAAAAGAGCTAAGAGCTGGAATTAAAGGCGTGCGCCACCACTGCCTGGCAAATTTATAGACTCGTAAGCCAAAAATTAATTAAACTGTATTTTAGTAGTGAAAATAAGTAAAAAAATCAGTCCAGAAAAGAAATGTATGGGCTCTGAGACCACCTTGCTTTCCTCTTCAGGTGAAGCTAGTGAATATCCGCAATGACGACATCACAGATGGCAATCCCAAGCTAACCCTGGGCCTCATCTGGACCATTATCTTACACTTCCAGGTACAGTGTGGGGTTCTTGTTTGTGCATGTCTTATCGGTCTGTGTTGCTTTCTCCAGGCAATCATCAACCACGGGTGGCATTGGAATTGGAAAGGAGAAGTAAGGTGTATCTGGAGATAAAGAATTGTATCCTGTATCCCCATTGCATTATGAAAATGCTGGGAGATTTTTTCTCTTTTCTGGTTTGGTCTTGTCCCTGGAAGTCTGGAATCAGATGTCTGCTTTTTTTAGTGAAGTCATCATGAGAGGTGGGAAGACGTTGGTCCTGGTCTGTTAGGATGCATGAACCCGATCTGATAAGACTCTTCTCATCTGGTCTTTAAGCACTGCCAGTTATTCATGGCCCCTCAGTTGCTGTTTGTGTGTGTGTCTATAGCAGCTTTCGTGCCTCTCAGTTGAAGGTGTGGCAATAGAGGAGATGAGAATAATGGAGTGGAAGCTTTCCTGAGCAGCCCCAGTAGGAAGCTTTCTTTCCCGTTTCCAGATGTTCCTTTGCTGTCCTGAAATGTTTACATGCTCAAGGCCTTCCTGCTACTGTGGTTTTCTTTTTTGTTTGTTTGTTTGTTTTTTGAGACAGGGTTTCTCTGTGTAGCCCTGTTGTCCTGGAACTTACTCTGTAGACCAGGCTGGCCTTGAACTCAGAAATCTGCCTACTTGGGATTAAAGACATGCGCCACAATTGCCCAGCTCTGTTTTTTTCTTAATTGGCACAAATTCTTTTAAAGTCTGGACTGCTGTTAGAAAAGAACAACTCTCTTTTAGTAAAAAGAATGTTCTTTTTAAGTTAGTTTTATTCTAGCCTAACAAAGTGTTTCAGCATGGAGTGTGACTGAGGGGAGCATCCATCAGTTGGTGTGAAGAAAGTACAGGGTCAGGCCTGTGGTGCCATGTCCTAGTTGGAGAACAATCTCCACTGGAGCACCACCTTCTGGTTGAAGGCAGAACAGCAGGTATCTTGGAATCCTTAAGCCCTGAGAAAATTCTCAGAGATCACAGGCTTGTTTCTTTTTTTTTTTTTTTATTTTAGATAATATTTAATGAACAATCAAAAACAACAAGAACAAACACTTGTTGCCTCCCCCCCCCCCATGCCTGCCACCCCACCCTCTCCCACTTATCAGCCCTGTCATTCTCCTACACTGGGGCACAGAACCTTCTATGGCCAAGGGCCTCTCCTCCCCTTGATGACCAACTCGGCCATCCTCTACTATACACATGCTGCCAGAACAATTAGTCCCACCATGTATAGTCCTTGGTTGGTGGTTTAGTCCCTGGGAGCTCTGAGGGTATTGGTCAGTCCATATTGTTGTTCGTCCCAAGAGGCTGCGATCCCTTTAACTCCATTGGTTCCCTCTCTAACTCCTTCATTGGGGACTCTGTAGTCAGTTCAATGGATGGCTGTGAGCCTTTACTTCACAGGCTTGTTTCTTAGAACTTTGGTTTAGAGCCAATGCTGGCATTCTGCAGCATGAGTAAGGTTTGGAATGCGTGGAATTAGCATGTATTTTTGTAGAACTACAGTATGTCTTCAGGCAAGGTTTGAATATAAGAATAGCTGGGAACCTGAGCTAAGTGACTATATCCTTCAGAGTAGGAGCAAAAATTTTGTTGAGCCTTTTATATGGGACTATAGTTACCTTCTGAAACCTATAAACAGAGATGGTTTTGAGGGCATGGGGAGGTTGCTGCTGTTCCATTTTGACATAAAATGTTCTCACAGTGAGCCCTAATAGTATACTCATAGGTATGAGGTAATGATACCTGCTATGTCTTTGTTTAGCTTGACAGCAACTAAATCTCCTTTAAAAAGGAGGGAAACTTAGAAGCCAAAGAGTAAAAATCGTGCCTCTCAGTTGAAGATGTGGCAATAGAGGAGATGAGAATAATGGAGTGGAAGCTTTCCTGAGCAGCCCCAGTAGGAAGCTTTCTTTCCCCTGTTTCCAGATGTTCCATGCTGAGTGCATGGCTGTCTGGCAGGTTGCTTGGCATGCAGGCAGGAGGCATTCATTATACCTAAGACTACAAACATACTTTCTTTAATTTTAAAATTGTGTTTATTTTATGTATATGGGTGTTTTATCTGCATATATGTCTGTGCATGCCTGCCAAGAAGAGGGTGTTGGATTCCCTGGGACCAGAGTTGCAGTCAGTCATGGATCGTTGGGAGCCCTGGGGTAGGTGCTGGGAACTGAGCCTGGATCTACAAGTGCAGTCAGCCCTCTCTATAGCTAAGCAATCTTTTCAGCTTTACAAACATTTTTTTTTTTTTGATGAAAAATGCACATGATTTTGGAAGTAGAAAAATATAGTAAAGAATTACCACATATTCAACATCTAGTTTAAGAATTAACTCATAATAATCACAATTTCATTTATAGCATAATTCACTCCTCAAACCTCAGCTCAGACCTTGTATAATTTTTCTGTAAATATTTTGGTATGTATCTCTGAAAGATTGAGTCCTTCTATTTAAGGAAGGCACAATAAGTTCATGTCATAAATTTTAATACTTCATAAAACCATCACATGTCTGATCAATGTTATGATGTGCCCAATTGTCTCGCTTGTTAAAAATAAGTTTAATTTGGCTTAGAATCTAAAATAGGTATACATGTGTATTGTATCAAATCTGTCTTTTCCCTTGTATAATTGTTAAGGAATTCAGGATGTTTATCTTATAAAGTTTATTAAGATGCTGATAGCATTCCTTTGTTAGCTCTTTTACCAATGTCCAGTATTCCTTTAAACTGCTAGCCTAACTTGGGGATCTGAACTTGAGTTCCAGTGACATCAACTTTAAAACATTCTCACTCACCCTCCTCTTTTTCTCTCATTTTGTCCCCTCCCCTCTCTCCCCATCTCTCCTCTTTTTTCTCTTTCCCCTCTTTCCCTCTCTGCTGAGACAGTGTCTCTCTTTGTAGCTTTGGCTGGTTGTCCTGAAACTCTGTATGCAGACTAGGCTGGCCTTGATCTCCCAGAGGTCTCACTGCTTCTTACTCCTGAGTGCTAGAATTAAAAGAACACACGTACCACTATGCCTGGCAATAGTAATTTAATTATTCCCCTCTACACACACATACATGTTGTATGTTGTATGTAATATATATACATAAAAACACCAGTGTCAGGCTGGTGAAATGGCTCAGCGGGTAAAAGCATTGACCGCTCTTCCGAAGGTCCTGAGTTCAAATCCCAGCAACCACATGGTGGCTCACAACCACTAGTAATGAGATCTGACGCCCTCTTTTGGTGTGTCTGAAGACAGCTACAATGTACTTATTTATAATAATAAATAAATCTTTGGGCCGGAGCAAGCGAGTACCAGAGCTAGCAGAGGTCCTAAAAAAGTCAATTCCCAACAACCAGATGAAGGTTCACAACTATCTGTACAGCTACAGTGTGTACTTATATACATAAAATAAATTAATGAATCTTAAAAAAAAAACAAAAAAACACCAGTGTCACTGCAAGCATGCGCCTCAGTGCTGGGCTTCTTTGATTTAACACAATGTTCAGCTTCAGCTGTGTTGCAGCATGAGTCAGCTTTACTCTATTTAGTATTTCGTTAGAGGGCAAGCTGTAGATGCTGTTTTCTTCATAAGTAGATGGGCATTTGGGCTCCCCCCACTTTGGGTATGGGACGATGATAAATAATGATGTGGTTTAATTTTTTTACTTTTACATTTAAGTGCTTGTATGTGCATTCACACTTAGGCTGCAGTGTGCATATAGAGGTCGGATGACTTTCAGGAAGAGACAGTTCTCTCCTATCCTATGGGCTCCAGGTCACCCGGCCTGGCAGTGCTCACCTTTAACCAGTGAGCTGTGGTTAAACACTGTGGAGATAATGCTTTCTTCTCTCTTTAAAAAAAACTTTAGTGACTTTTATCCAATATTTTTTATTGTATTACTTTTCCTCCCCCCAGCTTCTCTAAGATTCCTCTCACTTCCCTCTCCATGAAACTTCATGTTCTTCTCTCTCAGTGGAAAGAACAAACAAACAAACAAATAAAAAGACAAAACAAAACCTCACATAGACATAATAAATATGGATTCCAGTTGTGTTGGCCAACTGCTCCTGAGCATGGAGCCTGCCCTGGAGTGCGGTCGATGGACGTGCCCAGGAGACTGACTTCCCCTCTCTAGCAGGCATAGGTGCGCATAGCTTCTTGGTAAAGGTAGAACTTTGTGTTTGCTTCCTTCTCCGTGCTGGGGTTCTGTTGGACTTGAGCTTTGAAGACTCATTTCTTGTCCATATATTTATTAGATGTTCTCATCAAGGTTACAACATGTTCATACAGACTGTAATATATTGTTACTGTATATAACTGTGTAGCTGTATCCATAAAAATTCAGAGTAGAGCTGTTAGATGTTAGGAGATCAGCAAAATAGTCGTTCTAGCTAGTCTTTGCAATTGGTGTTGATGTTTGTGTACATGTGCATGATAGATGGTGGTTTTAATCTTAAGAAATATTTTGTTGAAGTAGGAGGATGGCTCCAGATTAAAACTTAACTAGTACTGATGAGATTGGCAGTACCAATATCTTTATACAGAGACTACGGTTTCTAAAATACTTTTGACATTTATTTTTAAAATATGTGCTAAATGGTTAGAGTTCTTTTATTTTAACGTATGTTTTTAGTTTGAAAATTCCAAGGAACTGGATGCATATGTAGTCTTTATGTTTATAGTCGCTTTACAATGACACAGAAGTTAATATTTTGCTTTTTATTCTTCTGAGGCATTTTTCCTCTTCTTTTTCTTTAAGGAAGCAAAACATTTCAGATACATTGCTTCCTTACTCTTTCTCTCTGTGGTAAATGCCCTTCTGAAGTTGGCACATATCATCCCTTATGCAATTTTGTGCATTAATAGCAGATTGGGATCCTAACAGTTTGTGCTAGCATTTATATGTTTTCTATTTCCAGTGTGCCCACTCCAGCCTTGTTCATGTAAAGCCCATCCTCCACTCCTAAGCTAAATACCCAGCCCTAAGGTTTATGGGTTTGTCAGTGATGGCTGGTTCATCTTGGCATGTATAGAGTGTGATGTGAGTGGTACACCCCACAGCTCTGCCACACTTACTCACTTAATTAAATATAAGGACTTTGTTGCCTTCACTTGTGTGAATAAAGAGCCATTGTTACAGTGAACATCTGTGTGTATGTGACCTTGCCATTGAAGTAAGGGGTCTGGGGTTAGACACCTGGCCTGGAATTCTAGGCCGAATGTGGAAGTCAGAGGACAACTTTATGGACTTGCTTCTCTCCTTCCACCTTCATGTGGGAGGGGTTGAAGTGATCGAGCTTAGGCAGATAGCTAGCCTAGCACAGCACATCTCTGAATCACTATCTCACCAGCCCTCCTTCCTTTTTCTTGCCCAAAGCTTGTCTACAAATTGCTTTGGAAAACTCCAGTATGACTTACGATACTCGTTAGGTAATATTATTATTTCACATATTGCAAGTTTGTTTGTGTGTACTTGATCCCTGCACTAGGAGTAAGCTTAGCAAAGCCAAGGACTTTGTTGCTTTCACTGTCTTTGCTTGTCATAAAATAAGCAGTCAGTGAATATTCATTAAGTGGATGGATGTTCCATGAATTTGATCATCTAAAAGCTGTGAAGATAGATTGAACAGATAAATGGGCTATGATGGCTTATTAATTAATTATTATTATTAAGCATTGTCCAAATGAGGAAACTGAAACAGTTAACTAAGTGGTCTCTTGGGGCCACATGTCTTTATAGCAATAACAAAATGTCTTTTCTCTAGGTTCGACTCAAGCCCATTTTGAGGTGTTGAGGACTTTTAGTTTGTGTGTCCCCACCTCCTTCCCAGAGCAGGTCTCTTGTGGCCCAGGCTATCCTTGAACTTCAGATCCTTCTGCCTTCACCTCACCACCATGCCAGTTGGTTCTTTCTCCTCTTCCTCTTCCCCTTCCTCCTCTTCTTCTGCTTCATGGTTGCTTAGTACGTGGGGTATGATAAAGTGCCATTCATGTTCACAGAGTGAATGACGGCTGTGCATTTTAACTCTGGCTTTCTCTCAAGGAGAACTGTGGGTAATAAATAGTTAACTACAAAAAAAGCCAGATGAAAAGACTTGAATAAGTAAATTCCAAAAGTTTGCTTTTTGAGAAGGCATAGCCATATGTTCATAGGCTATACCAGGTGAAGGTCATGGCCAGATTAGTCCTATAGTCAGTTAACTCAGTAAAGGAGTGGAAGCATCCCATCTAAGAAGAAAACCTTGGAGTTTAGCTACTTTCCTTAGAATGCAGTCAAGAAAAAGAAGGTGTATTAGGATCCCTGTGGGAGCTAGGGATGGCTCCTAATGTTTAGCTCCAGGCATAAATGGGAATAAAAGAGAGTTGCTATAGATCAGACACTGAGCCAAGTGCTTTACAGACATTATATCATTAGCCTTGTCTTTCGACCCCATTATGTGGGTGGTAGTGTCCACACCTTATAGGTGAGAGATCTGAATCACTTAGTAAATTAGTTAAGCCACTTAGCAATTTGAACCTAGTTCCACTCTTCTAAAATTTCTGTTCCTGTCTTGACCAGTTTTTCTCTGTAGTAGAAAATGATGCAATTGACATATAGACATTTAGAAAAGAATAGACTCACAGAAGTTAAAAAAAAATAAAGAAAAAGCTTAGTTCTATAAGCTTCCTAGAGAAGCCCACCGCAGTAATAGTTCTTCTGTTAAGCAGCTGTCTCTTTTATCCCAGGTTGATCTATTTTGGGTTTTGTTTTTTTTTTTTTTTTTTTTTTAGCTTATATTTCACTAATGAAAGTCAAACTTGTACCTTGCTGCATGAAGCTTAATAGTTCCTTATTTCTGTTTTCTTTTTTGGATTTGTGAAGGTTTGGTGGATACATGAACAATTTGGTTGTAATGTCATGGTTTTTGCTGTTGAACTGAATCTGAGTTTCCTATGCTCTGACTTGCTGTGTTTTGTGATGTCCATAAGATGGCGCCGCAGTTTTGCTGTCGTTTTAGTAACAGACTTAGGGGAGAAGCACCTATTGTAGTTGTAGGTAGATGGGCTACACAGGAGGCGGGGCTTTCAGATTTCTAGTAGCTTTCCTTCTGGGACACTGGTTTTGGGTCTTCAGGAAAGGTGATATGCTGTGCTTCAGGGCTGTGCTGGTATACACTTTTTGAGCTTACATAGAGCTGGCATGACTGAGAATTCCTCGAGCTCAGGGGTTCAAAGCTAGCCAGGACAACATAGCAAAATCCCATTGCACATGTACACACGCACATATACAGTGTGTATGTGGCTTAGTGGTGGTGCACATGACTCTAGCATGTACAACACCTCTGTTTGATTCCTGGTACTGTAGGAACATGAAAAATAAACTGCTACAACAGAGAAGAAACATCCATACCTCTTCTTGCATTCCATTCAGAGAGCCTTTAGATTACAGTATGTTCTCCTTTGTTAGGCAGGATGAGGGAAAGAGTGGGGTGGAGGAATCCTGCTGATAGCACAGGGTGTGGTCTATGAGGCTCACTTAAAATATAATTCAGACTTCATTCTCTGTATCTGTCTGAGTGAAAATCACCTGGGCTTCAGTCCCACAGCGGGTCTCCCCAGGCTCTCCCCAGTCTGCAGCAAGGGTTATTTCTTGTTGCTTAGCTGCAGAGTCTAGTTGCTAGTTTAGAACTGTGGGAATATCTTTTTGTTTTATGGCAGCAGAGAGCAGATTTTCCTCCCTCTAGTAATTAATAGAGCTGAAATGAAAAGTCTCTCTTTTATTCTATATAGGTATTTTTGAGACAGGGTTTCACTCAGTAGCCCAGGCTAGCTTCAGACATGCTTTGAAATTATTAGCATCCCAGTAGCTGACACATCAACCATTTTGTCTGGTTAAAATGAAGCCTAAATGGATTGTGTCTCCCCTGTCTCCCCCCCACCCCCAGTTATTTCAACTTGGGCAAGTTAATCAGCTTTTTTTTGTTTTTTGTTTTTTTGTTTTTGTTTTTTTCGAGGCAGGGTTTCTCTGTGTAGCCTTGGCTGCCCTGGAACTCACTCTGTAGACCAGGCTGGCCTCAAACTCAGAAATCTGCCTGCCTCTGCCTCCCAAGTGCTGGGATTAAAAGTGTGTGGCGCCACCGCTGCCCAGTGTTAATCAGCTTTCTTAAATCTGAGTTTTCTTTACTTAAAAATTGAGCCACACATGGGTGCTGTGAGAATATAACAGAATAATTATATTATCCTGTTACATTATATATGTATATATATAATATGTTATATATACGTGTATCTTCACATAGTACTTGTTACATAGCCAATACTCAAAAGATGATAGCTAACTGTGGCAAAGGCAGTGTTGGTGATTATTCTTGAACATTTATATCAAATACTGTTGTCTGACTTATATTGTATTGACAAATGATTACCTGTCCATGAGGCTTAACTACTATACTCAAAACCAATTTCCAGGTTTTTCATCAGTGTGTTTCTGGACATCAGAATTAGTAGATGTTTCTCTTTGGAGGTGGCCATATACGCCACAGGAGGCTAGATTGTTCCTTTTCTATGGAAGGAGTGGGCTCTAGTCTCTCTTAGGTTAAAATTTGATTATGTATATTTTGCTTGCTGTTTTCTTTTGGGCAT
>JADRCC010553419.1:0-15756 GCA_019843855.1 Hylomyscus alleni
AAGGCTGGGGAGGCAACCTGAGAAGAAAGAGTTAATCTGAGAACTTGCTATTTCTCACAATTAGTAATGATCATATGCATAAGGCTGAATTTTTCACAGACAAAGGACCTAAAGCTGTGGAGTAAAAGAGCTCATTATAAAACAGAAAAATAATTAATGAAAAGAAACAAACTCATCTTCTGAAAAAGAAAAAAAAATAACTTTTCAACTTAATTGGTAAAGAATCACGTATTGGGCAATAAATCTCAACGGCCTATATTTCTCCAGTATCAGCATTATTTTATTCAAATAAATATGACTTTAAAAAGCAAAATTAATGAAAATAGTAACATCTCAACTAAAGTCACTTCGGTTGTGCCAAGGAAAAGTTATTTCCCTGATCGACCTGGAGGCTTGCTGTGTGACAGGAGCGGCTCCCTGCAGTGACCTACTGCAGACCTACTGCCACCCTTCTGCCAAGTCTGCTCAATTTCACCCCACCCCCACCCCTAACCCCACCCCCTGCTCCCAGCCCCACCCCACCTCCACTCCCAGCCCCACCTCAGCCCTGGCATTTACTCTGCTCTCCCTCACAGCACTTTCTAGTCCTTATCCTTTTTACTCTGGAATTCTTTGCCTCAGATCATTATCAAGGTTACTTTGATGGTGCTCAATGTATACACTAGCCCCTCCTCCATTACTCTGTTTCTGTATTAGCAAAAGCTCGCTTTATTGCTCGCAATTCCATCTGCACATGGCCTTGCCTGCCCATCAGAGCTCTCGGCAGCATACACACCTTTTGGAACCAAGTCAATGGGTCTTCAGTCTGTACTGGCAGAAACAGAAGCCACACTTGCCGCGCGAGCGTGAACCTGACTCTTAACGCCCCCTGCATCTTGATCCAGAGGATTAAAATCTACAACCATAATGGCGGAGAACACGGCAGCTGGCAGACAGGTACGGTGTTCCGCAGTAGCTGAGCATTCGCATCCGATCCGCAAGCATGAGGCAGAGCGAGTGGGGGTGAGGTGGGAAGAGAATGGGGCTGAGAATGGGATGGGCTTTTGAAACCTCAAAACTCACCCCCAGTGACACACTTTCTTCAACAAGACCATGCCTTCTAATCTTTCCCAAAGGTGTTCACCAACTGGGGACCAACTATTCAAACATAAGGGCCTATGGGGGCCATTCTCACTCAGAGCACCGTAACCCGTTAGCCTGGTCCATTCAACTGCAAAGAACTAAGTGACTTTGTCTCAAATAGAGAGAGGGCAAGGAGCACCACTAGATAACGGTGGCATATGTGTGCCTCTACATACACATACCTACATACACACACACACACAGACACACACACACACACACACATACATATACACATACACACAAAAAGATTAAAAAGTAAGATGAAAGGTAAAGGCAAAGTAGTAAAATAGAGTGGTAAGCGAATGTTCAGCAGATCACGGCTGTGATCCCAGATCTCGGAAAATGGAGGCAGGAGAATTAGTGTGAGTTTGATGTTAACTTGAACTACATAGTAGTCTACGTAGAACATTCCAAGCCAGTTGGACATTCAGCACGGGACCATGTCTCAAAACAATGACCACAAAAAACACACAAACACACACACACACAACATATATAAATATCCATACAAAGAGAAAACTGCAACATGTGCACCTTGAAGGCAGAAACAAAGTCAATCACACAACTATAAAAATAAATGTGAGTGAGCAAACCTCTGCTTCTGGAGCAAAGGACTTCAAGATGAATGCACAGCTCGGTCCAACCACAAAACTACCAAATCCACTGTGAGTTTAAAGGTGAAAGCACACACAGTGGGTATGAAAGCCCTAAGAACAAAGAGAAAAATGACAATAGAAACAGTATTTTGGTGGGGCGGTGGTGACATACACCTTTAATCCCAGCACTTGGGAGGCAGAGGCAGGTTGGATTTCTGAGTTCGAGGCCAGCCTGGTCTACAGAGTGAGTTCCAGGACAGCCAGGGCTACACAGAGGAACCCTGTCTCGAAAAACCAAACCAAACCAAACCAAACCAAACCAAACCAAACCAAACCAAAACAAAACAAAACAAAACAAAACAAAAACAAAAAAATAACAGTATTTTGAGGGAAACTGAAAATGAGAACTAATGAAAATTTTTCTACTCCTTCACCAACAGACTGCATACAGAAAATTAGTACAGGCTACGACTTTCCCCTCCCTCTCCCCATGCTCGTATTTCCCATGCCGATTTCCCATTCACTGCCCTGCTTCTCCATCTGGTCTGTCCTTCCTCTAAGGCTGTGGCTCTCAACCTTCCCAAATCTACAACTCTTTAACATGGTTCCTCATGTTGTGGTGACACCTCCCTTCAACCATAAAATTACTTTGTTGTTATTTCATAAGTGCAATTTTAGTGCCGTTATGAATCGTAACGTAAATATCCGATACTCAGGATATCTGGTGTGTGACTCCCGAGGGGGTTGTGACCCACAGGCTGAGAACCACTTCTGTAGGGAGACATCTTCCAGAATCTTGAAAATGCTTCTCTATAATCAGAATCAGACTTGATCCTACACTAAACATAACATTTATAATAACACTTGTTATTATAAGACAGGTATTCATAATTGATGTATCTAACATGAACAAATACCAATTTACCCTGAATACAAAATATACATTCTTAATTTTCAAACAACTTACAGGAAAAATGAAAATATTACATCAACTATACAAACTATTTTTTAAAATATTTGTATAAAGTACAGACTAAAAGAAAAATGGCAACATTTGGAAGATTTATATTATATGAGAAAAAATCCAGGCCGGGCAGTGGTGACGCATGCCTTTAATCCCAGCACTTGGGAGGCAGAGGCAGATGGATTTCTGAGTTTGAGGACAGCTTGATCTACAGAGTGAGTTCTGGGACAGCCAAGGCTACACAGAGAAACCCTGTCTCAAAAAAAAGAAAGAAAGAAAGAAAGAAAGAAAGAAAGAAAGAAAGAAAGAAAAGAAAAGAAAAGAAAAGAAAAGAAAAGAAAAGAAAAGAAAAGAAAAGAAAAGAAAAGAAAAGAAAAGAAAAGAAAAGAAAAGAAAAAATCCAGTATTTTGCCAGGCGGTTGTGGCACATGCCTTTGATCCCAGCACTTGGGAGGCAGAGGCAGGCATATTTCTGAGTTCGAGGCCAGCCTGATCTTACAGAGTAAGTTCCAGGACAGCCAGGGCTACACAGAGAAACCCTGTCTCAAAAACAAACAAACAAACAAACAAGCAAAAATTCAGTATTTTTTATAAGTAGAGAGAAAAAAATGTGACCCAGGCTCTAGAAAAATTAACAAAAAACCAATTTAGGCCACATCTCAAAAGAAGTCTAATGAGTAAATATTCAAACAGTGTTTCTAACAAGCAAATAAATTTAAATTAAAACAATATCTTCAAGATTTTGATTCCCAAATTTGCAAAGTTTTTTAAAAATATTTATTTATTTATTTTGTGTATTTGAGTACACTATAGCTGTCTTCAGACAGCACCAGAAGAGGGTATCGGATCCCATTACAGATGGTTGTGAGCCACCATGTGGTAGCTAGGAATTGAACTCAGGACCTCTGGAAGAGCAGTCAGTGCTCTTAACTGCTGAGCCATCTCTCCAGCCTGACAAAGGTTTAAAAAAATACATAAAATATAGTGGTGGCTTAGATGAAATGAAACATAAATTCTCGTGTTCTGCTTGCTGGTAAAAGTACAACTTGTATAGGCTTTGGGGAAATTTGTACAAAGTTTTGGAAGTGATAAGCTCCTGAAACCACTACTCTATTGTTAGAAAATTTTACCTGATGCTACACACTATGTTCGTTCATAGAGTATAGACCCTGGCAGCTCCTGTTTATAACACTATACATGTCAAGCAGCATTTTGTATGTTCTATACAAACATGGTGTTATTTTCTCTGGTTATCTTATGGGGTAAGTAGTTTCATTTCATTCTCATTAGTGAAACGGGATCTGAAGCATACAGAGTTGAACCGATGTCTTTAACTTGCAACAGTGACGAACTATCAGGACCAGAGTGGATCGTGCAATAGTAATATTCTCTAGGGTATGTATTACTTTTCCATTTCATAGGTTAAGAAGAACATGAAAGAAGGATCCAGAAGGCAGTTTAAAGTCCCTCTATTAATTACTTTTCTTGCTGCTGTGAAAAAAGAGCTGATAAAAAGCAACATTTTGGCTCATGGTTTGAAGAGATACAGTGGGCATCAGAGCTGGGAAGGCATGGTGCTGGGAACGTGAGGTAGGTGGGCGAGCGGTGTTCTCAGTGAGAGAGTAGGCAGATGTGAGTGCTGGCACTCATCTGGTTCTCTTCTTCTCATTCCTTCTGCACTCCAAGCTCCTGGGACAGTCTCGCCTACATGCAGCATAGATTTTTTCATTCTCTGTCAAACCTTTCTGGGAAGACCCTCACAGACACATAGTCCCGTAGGACAGACTCATGCCCATGGTAGCAAAGAGCCACGAGAAGTCTACAGAAGACATTGAACAGTTTGATTTGATCAGGAGGTAGGAAGACGTGGATGAATTTAACGAACACTCTGAGAAAATGATTGACACGTGCAGATATGTGGAGGGAAGGAGATTAGCAGGCAATAAGAATGCTCAAGGGGAGAACAGACAGAATTGATCATATCTTTACTGGTAAGAAAGTTAACAAGATCTTGCAAGGTGGACACAACTTCCATTGTGGTGTCTAATGTGTCTAAACTGTAAAGGCAACAATGTGAAGGATGTAGAGGGGCCGTTCACACTTGGATAATTTGGGGAAAAAAATAGATTCTAAGAAAGAGCTTTTGGAAAATGGGGCAGGATGGTGTTACTTGAGAGCTGTCATGATAAACTGCTGGACTGCTTCTGTTTTGCCTAGCCAACTGTGTGATATGGAAGAAGTTCAACTGGGGGCTTCAGGTTGAGTTTCCATCAGGGAGGATTGGAGAGAAGAAGGAAGTGGAGAACATAGTTCTTTATAGAAAATTTGACTGTGGGCTAATGAACTGGGTCAGGAGATAAAAGTACTTGCCACCAAGCCTGACGACCTGAGCTCAATCCCTGGGACCCACATGGCAGAATGAGAGAATGAGCCTCTCACCCTGCTCTTGATGTTGATATATGTACTGTGCCATGTGTGTCCATACAAATGCATCCATAGTAAATAAGAGTGATTAAAAATAAATAAAATTCAGCAATGTGTACATATTTAGATGACACATAAAATTTCCAAAGGATAGGAATGAAGGCTTGGAGTTGTGTAATGAATATGCTGGAGAGAGAAACGTGATCAAGGAGATGCTCGTGTCTACATGCTAAAATATTTAATATCCAGTTAAAATATTTTGCTATAGAGCAGAGGTTTTTCTCTCGGGGACAAAGACTCCTACTTGGCCTTCTAGTTAAATCTGCTGTAGCATTTTCTAAAGCTGAGATTCCTATTCCCCCACACATGGATTCTGGTGTGAGACTGTCAGGGAGGTGTGGGCGTATTCTCTTCCAGACATACTTCATGGCCAGCTGCACTGTGAAAAATCGATTCCCTGATTTGCCAGTCAAATGGCTGGGGCTATAACCCCCCTCCACCTCGAGATAATTAGGTTTAATCAGCAATTTTACAATAAATAATGGTTCTGTGAACTTGGGCTAGTCCCAAAGAGTAAAGTTTTACATGGTAAAATATGCAAAGTGATCATATACATATTTGTGTGTGTATATACATATATATGTGTATATATGTATGTATATGTATATGCATTTGTATGTATAGATATGTATATGAGATTTAAAAAGATGTTTATGCAATATTCAAAGGCTATGAATCCTATAACCTAGTCTTTAGAAGAAGGAGAGAAGATGAACCTCTGAATGCATCTATAGTCACTGAAATCTTTGCAGAATTACCCTTTTTATCCTCGGCAGATAGATACAGGATTCCATAACATTGATTTTCTTATTGGGTTGGTGGGATTTGTGTGTGTGTGTGTGCATGTACACAAATATTTGTTTTGTACCAGGGTATTGTTATGCAGCTGGCCTTGCACTCATTATTCTTCTACCTTCGCTTCCCAACCTTGTGCTTACAGGTGTTTGCAATCATGGTCTGCCTCGTTTCGTTGTTTTCCACTGAGTCAAACACACACATATCCAATGTATTCGGGAGAGTAAAGACCATTCTGTTATCCAAAACCAAAACAAAGGAAACTGCAAGATGGACTCTAAGAAGTCTCCTTTACCTGAGCGGGTGTTGGTGTCATTAAGCTCAGTGCTGGCCGAGGGCACGTGGGGCTGGGAGCTGTCCTCACTGTAGGCTTTCAGAATATACTTCTCCAGGACACCTTTAACCACAGCAGGTTCATCCCAGGCCACCTCAACGCTATATCCATTTATGCTCTGGGCTCTTGAGGGAGTTGGCACACTCTGTGGAGCTGGGAAAGAATAAAAGAGAGAGGGAGAGAGAGCGCCAGTCTGAGGGGATGGCTGTTCCTATTCTTCACTTTTAATGGCAGCCGTAAATCAGACTCGACCATTAGCATAAATACAATTTATTAGAGTTGTAACTTTTCAGCATTGATTTAATATGACTGCACATCTTGAGCCATTCAGTTTAAGCTATATTTCAAAACCATCAAAACTCCATCGACAGAACATCCTTTTTAGTTGAGACCAGGTTTCCTCCAAAACATTGACTGTATCCAATGTGTTTAAGCAACAGTCATCAGGAAGGAGGCGCTTGGTCGGCAGGTAACAGGGTGAAGGAGGAGAATGATGTGCCACTTCGGGGCAAGGCAATTAGGCTGTTATTATCCACCGTGAGCTGACACTTTATGCCTTCCAGGTAGCCCAAAAAAGGAAAACCACACGTGTGATTGTACGTATTCCTGGAACGGCTATTCCCACTTTCCAAATTCAATTGTTTTTTAAAATGGTTTTCAAAAAGCAAAGCTGCAGCAGGTATGATATATAGGACACCGTTTTAATTGCATTTGGGAGGTAAAGGGAGTCGGCGCCCTGGACAGACTTCAAAATCAGTTTCGAAGACATTCTCTTCAGAGCATCTCAGAACAAAAAGAGAACGCTTATAGGAACTACAGAAGACCTCGCAAGCTGAGCGCTGATTTCAAATATCCATAACCTTTAACTATTTGTTAGATATTTACATAGCTCAGATCAGTAACAACTTCATCACAGCTGACCACACTGGGGACACAAAGAGCCCACGGAACTGTGTGACAGCATGATGAACGAGAGTGAGGCTCTAACTGCTCCTGGGCTTCTGAGCCATCAATGGAGACTGTCAGGTTCCCCACATCAAACAGTCTCCTCCTCGACTTCACTGTTCAGACCAATACAACAGGACAGCTTTGAGGGAGGCAAAGTGAACGTTAAGGGTGAGAGGAGGCACAGCGACCAGCTCTCTGCGCTTAAAACACTACAGGCCTCGACAGAAAACAGCGCACGCAACCGAGGTGCCGGGAAAAGAGACAAGGGGAGAGACACTGATTTTATTAGTTGTGAAGTGTGGTGCAGGGCAAAGATGGTGCTGCCTACCAGATGGTCTTCTCATAAGGGACAGAGCAAAACCGACTCAAAAAATAATTAAATAGTGCAATTATTCTCCAGCCCTCGGGAGCCGCTTGGTGCTGTGGTCAGATTGCAAATGTGAATATGTGACACAGGACCCATGGTCAGATCATGGCTGTACCGTCAGAACTCCATAGAGGGGTCACGTTGGGGAGTTAGCTAACAACAGATTTCCTAGCTTCCTACTAAATTGCCTGAAAGCAGACTTTTGCAGCATATTTGCTAAGAACATGGTGGACTGTGAAACAGAGGTAGAAACATGTCAGTTACCAATGGCTATTTGTCCTGAGTCTTCTACCCACTCTGAACTCAAGGGAGGGTCTTGAGAGAATGTTCATCTCAATGGCTCGTCTATACATAGATGATTATTTTTTGTCATCTTAGGAAATTCTCCCATCATCCTCTCTGGAAAAATCTATAGACAGCGCATCTTGAAAACTATCGTTAGGGATTGAACTGGCCGGTTTTGTGTAACAACTTGACACACACTGGAGTTATCACAGAGAAAGGTGCCTCCCTTGAGGAAATGTCTCCATGAGATGCTGCTGTAAGGCATTTTCTCAGTTAGTGATGAAGGGTGGAGGGCCTATCGTGGGTGGTACCATCCCTGGGCTGGTAGTCCTGGGTTCTATAATAAAACAAGCTGAGCAAGCCAGGGGAAGCAAGCCAGTAAGCAGCACCCCTTCATAGTCTCTGCACTATCACTTGCCTCCAAGTTCCTGCCCTGGGTGAGCTCCTGTCCTGACTTCCTTTGGTGATGAACAGCAATGTGGAAGTCTAAGTTGAGTAAACCCTCTCCTCTCTAACTTGCCTCTTGGTCATGATGTTTTGTGTGGGGAATACAAACCCTGACTAAGTCAGTGATCTATCTCAGGATTTTATATCCTTAAAATGAAGGTGCCTTGGGCAGTAACCAATTATTGAGAAATATGAAAGAACAGCATGGTGAAAAGCGTGTTTTGGGACTTTTTTTTTTTTTTTATGGCTAGAGAAACTGTCCTCAGAGACATTGCCACCTGTGCTAGACATTGCACAATGTGCTAGACTTTCTGACAGACATTCTATGGTATTAGTGGAACACTCCTGATTCACCCAGCACTTTGGGATCAATAGCTCCCAGTCACGCCACCCTCAGAAAGACTATACTGTCACAGTCAGAAGTACAGAACACCTGCCCGCTGCTCAGGAGTCTGAGATCTGATCTAGCCTGTCTCCTCACTCTTTCTCGTCTGATTTGAAAACATTAAACTTACTTGAAACTTTTCACTCTTGAGGGTCACTCTACAAGGCTATTGTTCGCCGCCATGACAGACGTCTCCTAGGTCGTGATAAAGAGATGTCCCCGATTCTGCAGTGCGCTCTCTGTGACACTCAAGAACTTATCATCCCATCTAATGGTACCCTCAAGTCTTTCTTCCCCCTTTTGTGATATAAATGACTGGTAGATGTTCCCCACCCTGAAAGAGCATGGGGGCACCTGTTACATCTTTAAGTACCTTAGTTTCCTTTCTCTGAGTCTAAGGAGAAAGAAAAAGTCCTAGCAAAACACAGTTAACTCGGACAAAATCAAACGCAGTGCTCTGTATTTTTCCACAGCCATTTTCAAACCAACCTGGCTGCTTCAGGGTTTATGTGTACAGACATAGGCATATGTGAACACAGCTATGTTTGCAAATCAGCAGAGTTTACCTGTGCCCAATGTGTGTCCCCGACTCCAATCACTGGACACCGAACCTCCTTCGTGTGAGGCTGTGACCCGATACAGGTATTCTTAAAGGGAAAAAAGAAGTAGAAAGTTTAAAACCAGCTTCCTTCAGACTTGCAGTGGGCTTTCAGCAAGGGAAAAGAAAGCAGATGGCAGACCTATAGCATTTAATTTAGAGACAGCCATATTACCTGTAAAGGGCTGGAGACCGCTCTCGTAAACACTCTGTTGGCTTCCCCGATAAACCAGGATGGAGTCATTTCTCCCACAGTTAACAGTGCTGTCACTTGATAGGCACCCATCCTGATTGACTCTGACAGCACGGCTGGACACAGATGCCAAGTTAACGACAACACCCCGTGTAAATGCAACTTCCTTCACGCAACCACGGAACCCTAGCAAACAGAAAGGGATTCGTGTCACAGAAAGGGCTTGGGTCATTAATGACCAACTGTTTTTGTACTCTGAAGTTTTACCTCTTGGGGGAGGGTTTAGTTAGGGACAGTGATTAAAGTCTTGTTTGAGAAATCTTCAAGGCTCTTGCTTTTCATCTGGTTTAATAGTTCCACAGATGTATTTATAGATGCCATTTTGAAAGCTGTATACACATAGATAATTACAATCCTACTTTGGCACATAAACAGGATTTCTTTTGCCTGTATAGGCCAACGTGTTCTAAATTCTTTGTGCTATAAAGTACAATTTAAACGTCCATACAAGATAGACAGGAGACTCCATGTGCCTACTCAACATAGGATAATTATTTTCATGAACAAGTGGTAAGGAGTGAAAAAAAAATCATCCCTGGATTTGTATGATTTAGGAACAAGGTAGATACGAAATGTTTATGTAGGACAGTGATGAACTTACTTGTCATTGCTTTTAATGTGGTATGAGCTGTATAAGAATAATTTTATTGGTATGGAATATGTCTCAGAGAAACCAGCAGGAGAAGGCAAGAGTTCTGTGCTCTGTCATTTTGTCTGTACTCTGTCATCTTGAATAAACACCTTGAATGCACACTGGGTTTACACTCAGATTAGCAAAGGCCATCATCAGTCAAGGTCAGCAACATTAACCCCATAAACTCCCTGGAATGTGCATTTCACATGTTGAGCCTGAAACACGGACTACCACTGCCAGGGAAAGTGAACAAGTGAATTTGTTGATTTCATTGTGTTTGCTAGAGAACAAGCATAGACAAATAGCTGCTCAGCCAAGGAGTCACCAATGTGTTGACAGAGGCCACGACTGGGAAGTCTGGCCAGAAGATGCCCAGAAATATGCCCCAAATTTGGATGAAAGGGGACTGTAGTCAAAACTCCCCCATAAACACTCACCTTTCAGCACAAGACAATGTCAAGTTTGAAAAGTCTGGGCGCACTGTGAGTGTTCTTAAAGATTAAAATGGCCAAATTGTTCTCTTCAGTGTTTAGCTGATATCTTATTATTTCTTCTATGGTGTTAAGCTGCAGTCTACTTCCCTTTAAATGCCTTTGGCTATTATTCCAATTCCTTCAGGCCTGACTGATCAATACTGCGAGTCTATCTTCAATACAAGGTAGACATGAAAAGAGTTGGTTGAATTGAGTTGGAAGCAGTGAGGCTTGCTATAAGATGTATTTGCTGGAAATTTCAGAACAGAAGAATTCTGTTGTTAATAGCAGCCATTTTCTGATGATACGTGTGAGGATCATCTCACACCTTTGCGCCCTATTTTTCTATCCCCATAAAAAAGAGGACAAAAGACAGGCAGCTTTCACAATGTGATGGCTATGCTGCTCTAAGGAATTCCACATGCTTCTGGAGCTTCGGGTTGTCAGGATGGAGTTCTGGAGATGGGGTGGGGATGAAGATGCACTGTCGTTTGTATACGATGCTACTAAAAGGTCTATTTAAAATGGCAACAAAGTCTCTGGGGGATGGTCTGGATCAATCAAGTGCTTGTTATGCGGTTGTGAGAAACTTGATTTCTGTCTTTGGAAACCAAATAGAAATGATGGGCAATCACCGGAGCTTGATGATAAACCTACTGCTGAAGACTTTGATCACAGCACATGGAGCAATCAGGATGCTGCTGGCCGGGAAGCCTCCTCCCTGATGGCTAGCTCTCACAGTACTGAAAGGTGATCTCCAGGTTGCTAGGGGATGAATCACAGCCTCATCAAAGCTATGGGGGAAGATGTGCTGATGGGTACAGGGGCCGCATGAATGTGACAGTAGCACCAGTTGCTTTATGACTGAATTTCTAACTGATTTATTATTGGATTCAATATATATTGGGTTGGAGGCCAGCTTCAGAGAAGGAAAGGCATGCCTAGTACCATAAGTCTGACCAAGTACCCATAGCTGGGAAGCTCAAGGGCCCCAAGGGTGAATCTACTACTCTGTTATTTTGCTAAAACAATACTTAGTGTCAAACTGCCCTATAAATGTATAGCCCTGTGCCCATAGATTAGTGTAGCTCAGAGATCCTCCGAGAACCTTCTTTGTGCAATGATTAACGCAGAAACTCACAACTGGTCAAGGTTCAGAGAAAAATGGCTTATGAAGGCTCAGCATCTCTATCATACTCTTTACTCAAGGTTCAGGGAACACCACAGAAGAGAGTGTGGGAGGATTATGAGAGCCAGAGGTCAGGGGTGACCATAGCAAAACAATGTCTTCTGGACAGTACAGGATCAATGTGTGCATGAGCTCTAACAGATATCCTGCAGAAGACCTGAACAAGATCAAGCCAGCGCACATTCCAACACTGAGTAAGGAGGGGCTACCATGCTTCCATCATCACTAGCTGAGCAGCTATTGCCTATGGATGGCCAATAGAGGATGGAGAGTCAGTTTGCTTTAGCAGTATAGTCAGAGTGTTCTCCAGATCTTCACCCATCCCTATATATGTTACACAAAATGGACTTAGTGATATATATGTGTGTGTGTGTATATATATATGTATACACACACACACATATATGTATATATATATACACACACACATATATATCACTTGGTATATATACGTATATATGATATATATATATATATATATACATACATATATCTCACACTTGGTATATATGTATATATACCAAGGCAAGAAATTGAAATGTAGAGAGTAGGTACTGGAAGACAAGAGTTTTGGTAAAATTGATCCACTCACATTGAACACATGTGTAGATGTCATAAAGATTGAATGTTATATCAGAGGCCTTTTAAGAAATGCTGGGCCGGGCGGTGGTGGCGCACGCCTTTAATCCCAGCACTTGGGAGGCAGAGGCAGGCGGATTTCTTGAGTTCGAGGCCAGCCTGGTCTACAGAGTGAGTTCCAGGACAGCCAGGGCTACACAGAGAAACCCTGTCTCGAAAAAAAAAAAAAGAAAAGAAAAGAAATGCTGAGTGTTTTCGTAACTGCTTGTCCTCCCAGTATTTGGGAGGAGGACACAACAGATCTCTGAGGTCTTCTAGCTAGTCAATCTAGCCAGCCAGAGAGATGTAGACAAGTGAAGAACCCTGATTTCACAAGAAATGAATAAATACCTAAATATGTGGACAGTATCCAAGGAATAACACCAAAGGTAGGCTTTTGGCCTCCATGTGCAAAGGCATACATATTCACATGCAGGCACAATGTACACCTGGATGTATATGCACATACACATAAATATACAGAAGTTTCATGTTCATCATGTTTCACTATAATTTCCAAAACTTAAACATCCGATGACATGGAGATCTCTTAACTGCATAGATATTTAAAGGCAAGGCACAGGTATGGTAAATGCCTTTCAATTTGTACACAGAGGGTATCCAGAGAGGCAAGAAGTGGGTTTTCAGGCACCAACTGCTAAAGCAAAGACTCCTGGGACCCTAACCTGCTGGCAAAGGCACTGAGCCAACTTGCAGGGTCCTATTGGGGTTCCTTCCGTTGGAACAGATTCCTCTGACAGGGTGACTCCATTATTCCAACACTGTGCCCAACTCTCCCCAAGACACTTCAGAACTTGGATGAATGTGATAATAAAAAAGCTGGGAAAGGAATTGCTTTTGGTGGAGTGGAGACTCTTTCTTCATCCCCTGCCTTTGTATAAAAGGAACCAAAGGTCCTGTGCCCCTTTTCCTTTCGCCAGCACCCGAATGTCTCAAGTGTCTATGTGGAAGGATCAGGAAAGCAACAGTGGGCTATGTTCCCTGAGAGGCAGGTAGACTAGGTTCTAGCTTGCCCCTTCCCTGCCTTCCAGGGGTTTTAGACAGAGTACACATTACAGGATTACGTGCCTTGGGCAGTTATAGCTGGCCTGGATGTGTTTGTTGTGATTTTCCAAGAGGATGAACTCCTATAGCTCTGTAAGATATTACAAGTTTAGCAAATAAAGTTGCCTAGAAGTTTCGAAACAAAGAGGAAAATTAATTTTACAATTGATTCGAAGGACAATTACATTAATGGCTAGAGAAAATAATAGCATCAATACAACCCCAAAATGGAGTCTGGAAAAAGGACACTCTAATTAGGAAGCATAGAGAAGGATGAGGTTAAAAAAAAAATAAAGACTACTGAGAGGATTGAGAGAGATGCATTAAGTAAACATGAATCATTTCAATTACGCGTGACTGCCTGTAGGCTATACATCTCTTTGTTGGATATTCTCTCAGGTGAGTATATATCCAGCTAAAATAGATCAGCATGTCTCAAAGTCTCTGAGTCAAGCATCTTAAAGTACAGAGGGGATGGGGTGGAGGAGTCTCTCAAACCTGGACTTTTATCAACATTTCATCCTATTCCTGTGTACCTGGAAAGATGACGATGGTGATGATGTCGACGACGACGACGATGAAAAAGCTAATTTCTGTTTCTTACTATCTTTAAACATTATTACGCTTGAATACTTCAATAGTTTATTAGTGGTTTAAAACCAGTGACACAGATAAAACCCACACACTAAAAAAGCTTAGTCTATGCATAAATGAAGAGTGCACTGGTTTCACAGACGGACATCTAGCATAGGTAAAATTGATGCTTCACATTTTTTTCTCAGCAATAGCTCTGCAGGCTGTTTCATTCATGCCTCTGAGGCCCTCGGTGGTAACAGGGTCAGGGATGATTCTCTAGTCTTAAGCCTGGATACGGAGTTTGTTTTATCCAACACTGCCCAGCCCCACGTAAACAGAGTACTATCACTCACGGAGATTTACCAGATTCCCTCGAATACCAGAAAGCCTGAAAATCTAGGGACAACCTTGTATGAATGTAATATTTTTAGCAGCTGCTACATCCTAAGTGCCTTGAAAATGTCATTACTGTCTCAGATCCTGGTTATTCATTAACTCCTTACTGCTACCTCTGTTCAGAGTGTCCTTACAGCGCCCCATATATTCTCAATCCGAAGTCATTTAAATCTTTATGTACTTACCAAATAGGCAAAGACTGCTTTGTGGAAATTTTAACCATTCACGGGGCGTAGATAGATTTAAAAATGTACAGAGAGCATTCTCTCTATGAGAGCATGGTTGGTCACACTTTGAAAATTCCTGTTGATCCCAAGTCACAGAGGTGGAGCAATGGCCAACACCAATCAAAAGAATATGTCACTGTATAGAATTCAAACTGAGGCACCAGGTTATCCACTATGGACTCTTTGGTTGTTTTGTTTTGTTTTCTTTTGTTTTGTTTTGTTTGAGACAGGGTTTCTCTGTGTAGCCCTGGCTGTCCTGGAACTCACTCTGTAGACCAGGCTGGCCTCCGCCTGCCTCTGCCTCCCAAGTGCTGGGATTAAAGGCGTGCACCACCACTGCCTGGCCACTATGGACTCTTGTATCTGTTTTCTAACCATGCAATCTCCTGCCGATACTCTCTTCCCTATCCCTCATCCTCCTCATCCATCAGGTGGGGTCAAGAACAACCATGGCTCACCCACAGGCTCCTTGTGAAGAACTCCCTTTGTTCGTCTTATGAGAAGTGCTCAGGGAATTACACTCAGATGCTGTTAGCCATTTTCCTTTTGTTTTTGAGTCAGGGGTCTCACTAGATAACCCAGGAGGGCTCCAAAATTGTCATCCTCCTGCCGGAGCCTCTACAATGCCAACACAACCAACTGCCTTTTAAATTTTTTTTTCTAGTTAACTACAAACATACATGAGTTAAGTGCCGGGTTAGGAGACCTGCTTTCCCTTTTCTGATGATTATTGATAAAGCTGTCTAATTTTTCCATAAATATATTTGAAATTCTACTAAACTTAGTGCTTCATCTGCTTTCTCTACCCAAAAATCCTACTGAAGAGCTCTGGAGGTGACATGCTCTGGTGTTAGAAGCTGGAGTGTAAGAAATTAATAGCAGTATTTTCCTAGTCATTCATTCACATCTACACAACCATCTATCTTTTACCTTCACATATAGATAATGATCAACATTTTTAATTTTTCTATTTTTCTAAATTCATTTATTTTGTTTA
>JADRCC010553437.1:0-17372 GCA_019843855.1 Hylomyscus alleni
GCACTCTTTGGGCTGCCCCAGGGATGTCAACTTGAAGGGATCCCTAGTCAGAGGTCTGGATGTCAGTTTCAGCTCTGCAGCTTACTAGCCAGGTAACCTTGAATTTACAGGGAATTCCTTTTTGCCCCTGTTTTTCTGTGTAAAATAAGAATAGCATGCTTAGAGAAGAAGGGTATTCCGAAGTTTAATAAATACAAAGATTTAAAGATAGGTTATTAATTCTTTGAGAATTTCATTCACTGTATTTGCATCATCTTCATGCCAACATCCTCCAGCACTGCTTCCCGGATCTGTCCTTCCTTTGCCCAGGTTTGAAGTCTTTTCAAAACTTTATTTAACAGCCCTTCGATTCCAATGTGTGCTGTCCATATCCTTCTGAGTATAGGAGCCCACACTTTTAAAGAGAGCTGACTCACTCCCCCACCCCAGCAGCCATCATCTGTCCATAGCTCCCCGGTTAGGTAGGTGGGCTCACAAAGCCCTTCCCACTCATTATGCAACGCTTTTTAAAACCATACATGGCCCAGAGTGAGTGCTTTGTATTTGCTTTTAAAAAGACATACCTGGAGAATCATCATTTTTTCCAGAAGAACTCAGTATTATTGGCTTTTGTTCCTTTTTAGTATACGAACTGCCTTTTGCAGGCATTGTCATTTTACAGGAAGATAAGGTGATGGTCACTTCTCTGGTACCTGGCTCCATTACCAAGAGACAAGGGCTTTAAGGATCATTTGAATTCAAGACCCTCTCGCTCACTTAACAGGTGGGCTGTCACTTCCCATAGCCTTTCTGACCTAGTTACCAAGGTCCCTGTAGCAGGGGTTCTGGGGCACAGAGTGTAGTCAGAAGCTGTCTTCCAGCTGTCCTGTAGGGAGACCAGGATCTAGAATTCCACTGGATAAGAGGTGTTTCAGCTGCAGATACTGCCCTTGTGAACCTGAGAGAAAATCCAAATGTTAAGCAAATTCACCTGCTGAAATTCCCTAGGTCTTTGGGGTGGGACAGAAAGGCCTTTTTCATGTGTGTAGGTAGTTAGAGAATGGTCTTTTAAAAAACAAAAACAATTAAGTGGGAACATTTGATAGGTAGCATTTTTCTTTTTTTTAAAGTGTCTGTAGAAGAAAGGAGAGAAATCTGTGGTTCACAGAAGTGCCTTCTGAGATGGATATCCTGATGTGAACTTGTAGGAAGAGTTCACCGTGCAGCTGTTTGTAGACTTAGGTTTACAGCATCCAAATTGTTGCAGATGCATTTGGCACACTGAAAAACCAGGAGTTCCCATGATTAAGCCAAACTCCAAACGCTTGAAACTAAAAAGCTGAGTAGAACCTTCTGGGGCATTTTTGAGAAAAAAAAAAATGACGTGTGCGTTTGAAAGCCTTTCCCAGAAAGCCTTGGAAGCACCAGTGAGATAATTTCGATCCGCTTCAGTGGAGGGTACCAAGGATACCATAAGGCCTTTGCTACTAGAATTTCACCAGATAGCCAGAGAAGGCTCTAGACACTTGCTCCAATGCTCAGCGGAGGTATCCAGTATAGCTGTCAGGTTGCCTCAATTCTCTCTCCTCCTGTCTGAGTCTGTGCCCTATTTTTATTAAATCCTGAGAACTCGGGACTTCTCTGTTCAGCGTAGGGTCAGAACTCAGAGCTAAACCTTTCTCTGGAGTTGCGACCTGGGACGAATGGGGACAAGTGCACCCTTTCTCTTAGAGCCCATCAGAAGAATAGGTTGGTGGAAAGTTCTTGAAAACAAACAAACAAACGG
Source organism: Hylomyscus alleni (assembly GCA_019843855.1). Classification (NCBI taxonomy): domain Eukaryota; kingdom Metazoa; phylum Chordata; class Mammalia; order Rodentia; family Muridae; genus Hylomyscus; species Hylomyscus alleni. Next base: position 1,766 of record JADRCC010553437.1, read on the forward strand.
TGGCAATTGTTAAACCTACTGAAGCAGTTATCAGTGGTAAGTCATTCCCACTAAACGAATTATCGCGTCCACTCTATGAATTTTCACAGCCAAGCTATAAAGTCCAGAATTCCTCTGTGGCTCTCCACCTAGTCAGATAGGGCAGGAATTTGAACCTCAGGCTCTCCTGGAAACCCTAATCATGACTATACACTGCCTCCTTTTGTGTTACTAGGACCCAGAAACAGGCACGTGGTAGGTAGGCTTCTCTGAATATTTGCCGAAAAGGAGGGTACTGTTCTTCTGGCGTTTTGATGGTGACACTGAACTTGCAAAGAGAAAGTTGCGTGCTCTGGGGTACTGAGCCATCCTTAGCATCTCCAAAAATGTACAAGAGGGCCTTTGAGGTTGCTTTGGAGTGTGCCGATCATGGCCATCCAATTACTCACAATTTATCTTTTCCTTTCAATAAACTGTGGTCCAGTCCGTGGTGCAGCACCATCTGCCCCGGCCCCTGCATTCTACCTTAGAGTGTGTGAGTTCTCAGCGGTGGCCACGATCTCACCAGCATCCCACAGTGCTTGCAGAAAAGACTTAGCAAGGAACTGCGATTTGGCTTGGTTGGGGCAGCAAGCAGAACAGAACAGGTAGGGTGGGTGAGTAAGAAACAGAAGGAAGTGAGTGTAACCCTGCTGGGGTCCTGGTCGGGGCTGGCAAGAGGCTCTTCCTGGTACGAGTTTGGTGGAATTGGGAATTGCAGGCTTGGACTCTTGTTGCTATCTGACCTGTATTTCCCCTCTTTTTTACCCTTTATCAGGAACCAGAGAGTTCAAGGGGATCCTGATTGTATTTATCCTTCCATACCAGTCGTTCCCTCCCTCCTTCCCTCTAACAACTACAGGCGGTCCTGGATCTGAAACCTAGAGGTTGTGAGGTGGAGGGGAGGTTCCATTCAAGTGCTGGCGAGGGGTGGTGGTGTGACTTAACATACTCTAGTTTCTTTTTGTTTTGCTCTGTACTGGTGGAGGCAGAGCCTCTCACCAGCATGGGACACTGTCTGCTCATGGCTTGCCTTTGCTTATTCCCCAGTTCCCTCTTTGTCACAGGTCCTTGTGTCAGGTCTTTGTCACAGGTCCTTGTGTCAGGTGGAACCTGGAATGTCTGTCTCCTTGAAAAGCTAGAGAGAGATAGCCAGCACCCCTAAGACCTAGAGATAAGAGCAGGCAGAAGGGAAGGAAGTGGGGGAGAAGGGGAGGGAGACCTTGTCTTGGCCTAGCTTCAGCAAGTGGGAAAATTCAGCCTGAAGTACTTGTTTTCAATGGATGCTCCCAGCGTAGGTGGATCCGCATCTCACAGGAAGGGTGAGCAGACTCTGGCCTCAACTCCACAGTCATAAGGACATTGAGACAATAAGGTATGGATAAAGGTCTGCTCTTCAGTTTAGAAGCAAGGTGACAGCCCTGGGGCTACAGCTGCCTTTAATCCACTTAGCACTTGTAAAGCTGCTACAGTCTACAAGGGTCACATGTGCCCTGGCTCTAGCGACCTGTCTTGGCCTGGGAGTAACTCCCTCCCCCCCACCCCCACCTGAAATCTTGAAGCTTAAGCTATACTGGCCTCAGGACAGTACAGCAGCCTGGCTTCAAGCATTTTTGGAGAGCACTTTTGAAGCCACCAGTCTGGGTGAAGCCTTAGGAGGCCGCAGGCACCAAGAGTGTGAGGTTTAAATTTAAATTGAATCTTGCAATGCTTTACTCCAAGTCCAGCATGCCTACTGCAACCACCATGGAGAGGCCAACTTTTTCTTTTAGAGAACTAGGCCGTTGCTTTAGCCAGCTTGGTTGGGGGTCACAACAGGCTTTGGTTTGTACAGGACCTGGCAACCAGTGAGAGCCACCTGCAGAGACCCTCTGGCAAGTGCTGATGTGAACCCACACCTGGTCCATACCCCTTCCCTCTCCCTTCTCAAAGCCCTTTCCTGTCAAGGTCTGTAAGGGAGCTAGAGGCCACGCCCCTTCCTTGAGTGCAAGGCGCTGTCGTCAGGGAGTCACAAGCAAACAGTGTTTGCTCGCCCTTACCTACCCAGGTGAATTATTTGCGGTGACTTCTAATTTCCTCCCCCAAAGAAAACCATGTACCCCCATCTTTCCATCCTCCCCTAACCTTTAGCTTAAATAGTGATGGAAAAAAAGATGGAAAAACGTCTTCCGTGGTGGCGATTGGCTTCTCCTAGAAAAACAACCCAAACCCAGACCTCACTATTCAAGCCTTCATTCCAAGCTCCTCTAGTTTTGAAACTGACAAACATATTCGGACAAACAAATGTCAGGCTTACTACCTGGCTGTAATCAGAGATGGCCCGACTGGAGTGACCGGATGAAAACAACAGCTTCCACACCTCAAACTCCCAGTCTCCTTTCTTCTACACAGCTGTCGTCCATACCAGCCTACAGAGTGATCATGTCAGGGGAAGTTTTCCCTTCTTTCTCTTGTTCTAGATGGGCTGTTTGCATAAAGAAAAGTAGGGTATCACCCCACGAAATTCAACAAGAAAATAAGAATGCCTTTAGAACTCTCCCCCTCCCTCGCCTCAGATTCCTTTACATGAAATTCCATATATAATATAAACTATTTCTATAAAAGTTTTCTGTTACATAAACCAAAAAATATGAGGAATGAAACAATTAAGGAACATAAATAGGCATATTAATTAGCCCACCTTGCACATACAGCTATGTATTCTACATGATATTTTTTTCATTACTACACGAGCTGTTAAATATATGGAGGAGGTACATTTGTGGGCACATTAACACACTATGAGAACTTGAACTTGTTCATTTCCTGGCTTTTATGGGCTTGGGTAAGCTGTGTGGGCATTCTTTATACCCGCTCATGTACCCTGAACTCCTATTGACTTCTAGACTCCTGCCTCCACAGATGGAGAAAGGCAAGGAAGGAGAAAATGACTAAGTGTATGCTGGCCAAATGAAGACTGTCTCTATATACCTAATGTTAACTGAACACAGTGGCCTTGGTTCTAGTACAGAAGCACAGAAGGAAGCTCTTGCTCTGTATGGATTTGGTCTAGGGTCTGTTTCTTCATTCCATCTCCTTTTAGAAGACCACATAGCAAGTCCATTATTAATTTGGTACCTTGCCTACTGGCTTGTGTGGGCCAGTTTTTTTTTAAATGGAATCTCCCCTGATTCCTTAGCAGGTGATCCAGTTCTTTGTCTTTGTTCAAGTGAGTCTGAAGTAATTTTCATCACATCCCCACAGAATGAGCCACTGTGGCTTCTTAAATTCTTATTCCTCTTTATTCTTTATTCCCAAAGGGAGATATTTTAAAGAGGATAGCTGTAGTCATAGAACTGGTTTGCCTAGCAAAGAACAAGTAGCCTGTCAAAGAAAGAAATCATCCTAAAAATGTCACCATGTCTTCAAGAGAACTGTAGAGACAGTGCATCTCTCCATCTTCCATGACACACTCTTTTTAGTTTTTAAAAATAGCAAAGTTGTTTGTTTGAATCTGAAGCTAGAATAAGAAATATTTAGAACTGTATGTGGCAATGGAAGATGTAAGAAGTTAAAGTCATCTTTAAGACAGATCTAGAAGCAAATTATAAAACATGATTGGATGCAAGCAGTGAAGAAGGGAAAGACTAAGGGTTGTTTTCACAACAGAACAACATTGAAGACAAGTGGAAGACTGCCACTGGCACTTCCCGTCTGGTTATGAGAACAGATCACCCAGTATTTGAGAGGGAAATTGTTGGCTTTTATTCTGAGAGGGTGGGGGACAGGGAAAGGGAGAGGGAGAGGGAGAGGGAAGAAGGAAAGATCAGATGAGTTGAGAGTCTACATTTTAACTGGTGAGAACAAGCAGTCTGTGACAGATCAATTGATACCTAGATTGACTATTGATAGTTTTAGAAGATGAGACTTTTCATTTCTGATCTCAAAAATTTATTGAATCCAAGGCATACCAAATTAAATATAAAATCAGCAGCCAAATGGCTCAATGCTTGCTACATGCCAGGTACCATAGTTAGTACCCTTACAAATGGCATTCCATGTCCTCCTTTGAAAGACTTTGGCATTATATTTGTAGATACATTATTTATGCATTTGTGAATATATAAAATAATAAGAGTATGCTAAAAAGGTTATTTCCCATTATACAGACAGGAAATGCTTAACATGGGAATGTGTGACTTCAGGGTGTACATTTTAGCTCCCACTTGAAGCTGCAATCGCTCCACTGACATGAATAACCATGCTTCCCCGAACAGACACAAATTCACAGAACTTCGTATTTAAAAAGAGAAATGTTTACTAAGTTAAAATAGTCCAAGTCAAAATGGTGGAATTGGCTATGAACTTAGACTCAAGAAACATTACCTGCCTTTCAGGAAGGTGGTCTTAGTTGCTAGGTCTGAACTGTTTTACTTTACTGTTCTGTTTTGAAATGTTATTTTTTTGGAACAAAACCAGTGGTTAAGCTCAGAAATGGAAATGCCAATATGAAAGAAAAAGTGCTGGCACATTTTCAAGCTGTAAAGCAAAGAGAGGGAGCTCAGTCAGGGGAGGTATTACGCCTATCACTTTCATATCAGATAATCTATAAGTCCGATAGATTTCATGGTGAGAAAATATTTTAAAACATTTGTTTGCTAAACTATGTAGCGCTAAGGACCAGCCTCCCTGGCTTGTATACTGAAGAGATTCAGCATTTTGAGTGTTAAGAAGAGCTGTGAATTAATCCTTCAGAAATTCCTTCCATCTGCAAGTCTGCCAATGCAGGGTTTTCAGAAAGGACAGTTGACCAAGGAAACTGGACTCCCTTTACTATGCAGATGTCAAGGAAGAACATGCCCTTCAAAGCAGAGCCCTGGAACAGTAGACATTTTTCTTCTCTTTGAAATAGATTTCCCACTTGGTATTTGGTATCTAAATTACCTCTGCCTTTCCTATAAGAGTTTCAGCCTCCTTGCTCTTTGTTACAGTGTAATGATGATTAGTTATAACTAAGTAACGTTAAGCAAAAGACTTAAAAACATCAGCCATCGCCTCCAATTCTCTACAGTTGTAAAAAACAGGCAAACTGCAATAACACATGTGGCATTTGGGCTGGGTTTTAAACATAGTCTTAATAGTCCCGATACTTAGGAGCAGCAGAATTCTTTTGCGGTTGAAGATTATTTAATACTATTGATTGAATGTGATGAGTGCCGGCTGAGCAGGTCAATATGCTGTCTTTTTAATAGGGAAGTTCTGCTACTGGCTTGCCTTCCATAGCCAGGCACTTGGGGTTGTTTTTCAGGACTTTGGGAGCTAATGAAGGCCAATTTAAAGCAATTTTCTTGAAGATTGCCGTTCAGCCCTGTCTGAATTATAATTCCAACATTTATGCCAGGCAGGAGTGAATAGCTAGAGGTTAGTAAATACAATTATATTAATATTGATGTTATTTGAGTTACTTAGTACTCGCGTATCTTACAGGCAGCCAGATTAATAGAGACCTGACACACTGGATGCATACAGTACACCAATAAGCCTAGCATTTTACCAGATAGTTAAACTACGTGTTTGAGAAAGGCTGAGCATGGAAATAGGGTGTGTAGCCTGAGCTTGCTTCCAGCTGCCGGAGAAGGACCATCGCTTATCTTGTCTTGTACTCTAAAGTAAATGAGCTGTTAGAATTTACTATCTTAGGAAAAGTCACTGACTTGTTTGTACAGACAGTTACATTTTGTTTGTTGGGTTTAGTTTGTGGAGAGGTGAAATAGAGATTTTGTTTTGACCACATCTCTTAGGATATCTTTCTCAAAAGGACTAATGAATAGGCAAATCACTTAACTCACTGTACAGTCATACAGTCTGAGGCTGGTTCAGTGGTCTTTGTTCAGGAAAGGCTCATTCGGGTCCCCCCTTCCACTCACTGAGCTCACTATTTTTGGGAAAGAGTTGACTTTTTACACATTTTTCCAGCAGACTGTAGCTCTCAACTAGTTTCACTTTCCATTTTAAAAATAAAATTTCACAGGCTTATTTGTTTGAATTCACTTTTGACAGTTAACAACAGAAGTGAAATATGACACATTCTTCCAGAAGCTAAGTTACCTTTATTATTGAGCTTATCATTGTAGGGTATTTAACTTAGTCCAATATAATATTTTACACTCTCAATTTCCTTGAGATGAAAATAAACTGAGCTTGTGTTAGGAGTGAAATAAATTCATATAAATTATTTCAAAGACAATGACTCAAAGCAGTTATAAAAATTAGATTATTTGCTTTCTTTCTCTTTTTAAAACTTAGGCCATCTCATCCAGCAGAATCACCATCTTAATGAGGAAAATTTAAGCATATCAAATTTGCAGTCAACGTTAATAAGCTGATATGTACAAATCCTTTTGCAATTTTTGAGCTATAGAGTGAAAAATTACTCATTTATCAAAGACATTTTAAGTTTTAACATATTGAAAAATCAGATTAATACTGTTACATTTTAAAATAAGTTACTTAAGCACTACCCAATATTTTAATTCATATTGACGGGTTGTGACTTGCCCTGTTACATGAAGGTCACATTTTAGAGATAATTTAAATAAAATCTAAAATAAGACTATTGGGTTTGCAAGGTTAAGTAAGTCACTATTTGGTGCAATTACAACTTTCAATGTAGAAATGATGTCTAGGTCAATCAGGTTGAACCTCTTGGGCCTTCTTCCTGAGTTTGCATTTTGACTTCAATATAAAACATATATAGAAAATATAACGTTTGAGGTTGGTGTTTAAAATTTTCTTTACTATTAGGAAGATGTTGTAGGGAGATATTGTAGGTGGAAGGAGTGTATTTTCATTTGATGTCCACCTGAAAGAATCTACTTTGCCAGCAATTCTGAGAGATTATGCCAATGGTGACCTGAGGATTCTGTGACATCACATCCTCTTCAGAGGTTCTCTTTGTCTTTCTGTCCTCATGTAGAATAAGGAAGTGTGTATAATTCACTATGCAGTGGCTTTCTGAATGATCTTTCTCATCTTTCCTCCTTGGAAGCCATTAGATAATTTGTTTTTGTAGTCCCGAGTCAAACATTCAGTTTAGTATTCTTTCTCAGCACAAAATGTGTAATCACCAGATTATTAGACATCTCATAATTTGGGGAGGTGTTTTAGTTTCATGCTTGTTTATTCCTGTGCTCAAGAGTTTTTCAAAATTACAACCTTTAATTCTGATTCTCTAAAGCAAACAAAAAGGAAAGAAAGAAAGAAAGAAAGAAAGAAAGAAAGAAAGAAAGAGAGAAAGAAAGAAAGAAAGAAAGAAAGAAAGAAAAATTTACCCAAGATGCACATAAAAGATGCATTAAAGGGGTTTCCTACTCTATGTTTTTTTATTATCCCTCTACCTTACCACCCACCAGTGCTGTGGATTTAAGAGAGTCGACATAATTGAGTAAGTAAATTACCAAAACCTAGGCAGCTGTTGCAGACACCTAGCAATAGGCTGTACCTTGGTTCTAATGTTCTCGTATTAGCACATTAAAACAAGCAGAAAGGGGCTCTTAATTACACTTTGCTTTATGGGAGCACAATAAATTCCTTTTGTTGACCTTGCTGCAAACTCAATGGTGTTTTTGTGCAGTGTTGAATTAAGAGATATCAAAAGTCGTAGATTGAAGGATTATTCTGAGTATTTAAGGGACGTGTAAGTAGGTAGTAATGAACCCACAGCACAAACCAATCTGCTTGTCTGCATGCAGAAGTACCAGTTATTCAACATTTCAAACTGACAGCTTGTAAATGTAAATTTTATTAAATGCACAGCAATAAAAATTTGTAGGTTTCTGTCACTTTGAATTTTAGTGGCTCGAAATGAGGCCTTTAGCCTTTTAAATCACAGCAGGCAGAAGCAGAACTCTCATGCATTCAGCGTTTAAAAGCCGGGGACCATTCTCAGTTTCAGTGTATGCTTTTGCTCACATAATATCCTTTGCAGAATCCAAGATGGATGGGTCATGTCACTGACAGGCCTGCAGTTTCCATAGCCTTCCTCTAATCCGGGTTAACAAAATGTTTCTCGTGCAACCCTGGTGGAGGTGTGGGTTGTGGAGTGATCAATGGAAATAAATGTTAAAGAAATTTTAAAAAGTAAATTAATAAAGGAATAGCAAATAGTGTCATGTGGTAATTGCCAACATGGAAAAAAAATCGTATAGTAAAAATAGTAAAAAAGTTCAGGCTCAGTCTTATGCAAGTTATAAAAAAATAGCCAACTGTCTGAATTCACATAGAGTAAGCCTGTAGAGAGAAATCATTGTGAAGAAGGAACCCTTGGTTAAAATTTTATAAAGATTTCCAAAATATAGAAAGGACATTAAAATATGCACACATCAAGGCTTGGTTCACAGGCCAAAATGGTAATTGTTTCTTTCAAGTAAAGAAAGACCAACCTAAGGCACGCAGAGCAGCCATTTCCTACTCCCTGTCCTTGCTTAATAACAGAAGTGTTTAATTTCTGTACTTATCATCCTGGAGAGGAACGGCTTTAGCTGATACCTGACCAAAGAAAAAGTTTAAACATGATAATCGAATACGCAGTTTGTCAAGTAAGATTGCTTTGCCGTGGTGAACCTTGTGGCTGTAAATGACTTCCCTGATGAGACTTGGGAGAAAGAATTTGGCCACCTGCAGTTGTTAAATAGCCCCCTGGCCCTTTTTTTTTTCTAAGAGTTGAAGTATTGCCCTGTGTTTTGGCCACATTCCAGTTTGTGCTAATGGCATTCGTCCTCTCAAAGTTTTCTTTGCCGTTTTAATTGGATTTGACCCCTTTCTTCACATTAAGGAGCTTGCCCCCTGAAACAGTCTCGTTCTGGCAGAAAGAGAGGACACAATCCTCCTTTCTTCGACCAAGCTTCTGGAGAGTACTACAGTGCGCTGTGCATTATCAAAGTGAATTTAAGCCCAGCACATGCGCTCTCATCAGAGTGTTCTCCTATGTACAATTCAAAAGACTCTTTGAGACATGCATAGACTCTTGCTTCAAATGGCTTTGTTTTTTGAGTATTTTACCCTATGTTTGATTCAATACCTTATGTTGAAAAGGTAGAAACCAAGAATGCGTTACAATAATTTATTTATATGTAAAGAAAATAACTACCAAAAAAAAAAAAAAAAAAAGAAAAGAAAAAAAGAAAATAACTACTAAGCCAGTAATTACATTTTTAAGGGAGCTGTGCTTTTCATATTGAAAGTTCAAACCCATGTTCAAAGACCTGTCTGAATTAGCTAACACTAACTTGAAGCTATTACAAATTTAGTACTTCTTTATATTGCTACAGTTTGACAACTAAAAGGAAAGCTAAATGCAAAGAATATGTCAATTACAGGTTTGTTTTTTTTTAAAGATAGCCACTTTTAAGATCATTTTTTTTTATTCCTAGCTTTTCCTTTTCTGCTGTTTCTTCTGGTTGAACCGCTGCTAAGATCAATCATTGGTCTGATGAGAATTTTCAATAGTTAGATTTCTTCATTTAAATTTTTTTTTTAAATTTTGAGACAGCGTCTTAGTGTGTAGCCGTGACTAGACTATAACTCTGTCTATAGACCAAGTTGACCTTGAACTTGCCCACTTCTGTTTCTCAAGTGCTGGGATTAGAGGGTATGTCACTACATGTAGTTAATTTCTTTTTGTAAAATTAACTGGAGTTACAGATAATTATGACCAGCTAAATGAGTGTTGGGAATCAAACTTTGTTCTTCTGGAAGAGCATCAAGTATTCTTATTTGCTGATCTATTTATCCAGCCTTGGAAAAGAATCAAAAAACCATAGTGTGTGTGTGTATGTTTGTGTTTGTGTGTGTGTGTGTGTGTCCCTGAGTGCACTCACGTGTGTGGTGTGTGCATGAATGTGTGTTTGCAGTACCGCAGTGCTTGCACATAGGTTAGAGGACAATTATAATTGTCCCAGGAATTTGCTGAGTCATCTCATTGCCCTCTCGCCTATCTGCCTTCTTTATGTGTGCATTCCACTCCTGCAGATTTATATAACTGTCGCTGGAAAAAGAGAACGCTGCAATTGCATGTGTACTAAACAGTTTTTTCCTCTTCTCATTTCAGAAGCGTTATGCCAACTAATTGCATAGCTTTTACCTTGAATTAGGTCTTAGAAACCATCTAGAGATGGCTTAAAATATTCAGGAGTATGTGTGCAGGTTACATGCAAATGCTGAGGCATTTTATGTGAGGCATTTGAGCATCCTCAGATTTTATTTTATATTTTGGAGACTGAGCTTCTCTGTGTAGTTCTGGCTGTCCTAGAATAAACCCAGGCTGGTCTCGAACTCAGAGATCTGCCTGTCTCTGCTTCCCGAGTGCGGGGATTAAAGGTGTGTGCTACTACCTCCCAGCAAGCTTCTTCAGATCTTTATATCCTATGAGGGTTGGGAAACTAACCCTTGAACCCACAGAGGCAACTGTCTCTTAGCGAGCACTGTGGGAAGAATGGAGCTGGAGTGAAAACAGAAAGTAGTTCTAAATATGATTTTTCTTAGAGCTGGAATTTTAGAGTTTATATTTAATCATCTAAATTATCTATTCGCCTGCCCTTTCCCCCAACTTAAATCATAAACTATACAGCATAAAATCATAGTCTTCCTCTCCCTGCTCCTGTGTCTGCTCCAGACCCTTCTCAGTAGCAGTTGTTGATGGTGCTATTTGATCTTCTGGACAGAAGCATGTTTTCATACATAGTTTTTGTTTTGTGTGATTTACTTCACAAAATAAAATCATCCCATACTTGTTATGCAGTTTGATTTTTTGTCTTGTGTTCTTATAAACCCTCCACATTAGGGTGCATACAGCAGTCACCTTTCCATATTGGTACATATAGACATGGTAATTAATGCTCTAAATTTAGAGCATACAAACTATATTCCTAGTCAATACCCCATTGCTAAATGTTGTATTATTATAACCCTATTCACCGAATACCCCTTTTTGTATAGATAGGCTGATTGCTTTAGAATGAATACCTGTTTGCTGGACTGAAGTTGTCTTAGGTTGTAATCTTGTAATCGAGGCAACCAGGGTATAGACAGATAATCTCTTTTTTTAATGTTTTAAAGATTTTTAAATGTTATTTTATGTGCACACGTGTTTTTGTGAGTCTGCGTACACATATGGTGTGAGCCACCTGATGTGGGTACTGGGAACCAGGCTCTATCCCTCTGCTAGAGCAGCGGTAAACATTCTTGGTGGCCAAGATGAGATTATCTTTCTCCGGACACATATTTTGGGCAGAACTGTGATACTGGCCGTTACGTTTTCTCTCGTTTAGTGAACATTCTAATTTATGCACTGGTCACTCTAAGGAATCCTCAAATCACTCTGGACAGCCAGTCTAGCCAAATCAGCAAGCTCTGAGTGCATCCAGGACCCATTTCAAGGTCTGGTTGGAACCTGAACCAGCCTGCTTGAAAGCTCACCTACTCTTACATTTAACTTTGTTTCAATTTCAACTATTTATTACTTTTTATCACATTAATAATTTCTCCGGCATGTGGGCTGTGATAGTTAAAAGCTGATGGAATTTTGATCAAATCATCTTTCTCCATGCCTCAGACCAGAAAGCCCACAATCCTTGGTGAGATAGATCAGATTCTCACTGCTCATCTCCATACGTGGCTACTCCTTTGTGAATAAACTATTTTGCAAAACCAAAAATAGGAAAGAAAGAAAGGAAGGAAGGAAGGAAGGAAGGAAGGAAGGAAGGAAGGAAGGAAGGAAGGAAGGAAGGGAGGGAGGGAGAGCGAGAAGAAGAAAGCAATGCAAAGCAAAGCAGCTTGATCGTTGAGGAAGATGCCCAACATGGACTTCTATTCTCCACCTACACAGAGAACAGCTTTCAGCAGCTATTTTCTCCTTTCATTGTAGATTCCCAGGACTGAACTAACATTGTAAGACTTGTGTGGCAAGCGCTTTCACTTGCTGAATCATCTCTGCGGTCCTGAAACATAATTTTTGCAGGGCAAAAAAAATCATTGCAGATTTGTCATGTTGTTTCCAATTGATCATACGATTTAAACAATATGCTTGTCACCCTTGCAGAGACCAGTGTCTTCCATTTCCCAAGAGCCTGTCTGGTGACTCAGTCCTCAGAGTTAACTAGATCTGGGATAGATCTGTGGACCAAACCAGGAGAGTCTGGTGCTTTTGGTCAGTCATTTGGCATAGTGACTCACGATGAGCTTGAGCAATAGAGAACTATTTTCTGAATGGAACGCATAACTAAAACAGAAGAGGGAAGTAGAGACTGCCAGGCTAAATAGGGATAATGGGATAGGTAATGTGTACAGAGAAAAAGTAGTATAAAAGATAAAATGAGTGCTGGCTTCCTTCCCTAGATCCTGTCAAAAGCCCCTTGTGATGCCAAATTCCTTTCTTGTCTTCATTTGGCAGGCTTCTGTCTCATTTCACCTTGTCTAGTTTTTTTCCCTTTCTTTTTAGCTGATTTACTAGTAATCTTTCTAATTTTACTAATAATACTTCCTAGTTGCTTTACAAGTGTTGATAAATGTGATTGGTAGATAGATAGATCTTGCCTTTAACAATTTTACAAAGTCTTTTTAGGGATCTGCAGAGATGCCTCAGCAATTAGAGCATTTGTTTCTATTGCAGAGTAACCTGATTTGGTTCTCAGCACCCTCTGCTTAGGTGGCTCAACCACTTTTAACTTCAGTTCTAGGGACTGATGCCCTCTTCTGGCCTCTGTGGTCACTGCATGAATGTGGTGCACAGACATGCATGCAGGCAAAGCATCCATAGACATTCACTAAAAACAAGCAAACAAGCCACACACACACACACACACACACACACACACACACACACACACACATACCCCACACACATGTACCAAATTCGTGTTTTTAGGGCTATACTTCTTCAAGTTGTCCTCTGACTCGTATGGCATACTGTGGAACACACATGCACACATATGCATACAAACATACAAGTAAATGTATAGAACTTAGAAAAAGAAGTATATAGGTTTATGAGTTTATTTTTCTAATATTTTCTATGTAGATGAGCATATCACCTACAGAGACAGTTTTGTCTTGTTCTTTCTGGCTCTTCTGATGATGCATAGAAAAAAAACCAATACTCCAAAATTCTTTATGAAGTCTCTCAAAAGCTAGTTTGCAAATCAGATTGGAAAAGTTTTCTTCTATTTCTCATTTTAAGGGTTTTAAAAATACACCATACATGAATATAAACTTTTAGTGAATGTACTTTGGCTTCTGTAACAGTTTTTAGTCGTGTGTGTTTGTGTGTGTGTGTGTGTGTGTGTGTGTGTGTGTGTGTGGTACTGGTGGTGTTATGTACACACCAGTGTAGTGCCCTCAGGAGCCAGACGCATCAGGTACCCCTGAGACAGCAGGTGGTTGTGATTCATTTGACAAGGGTGGTGAGGACCAAACTCAGGTCCTCTGCAAAAGCAGTATGTGCTCTTAAATGCTCTGTCTTCTCTCCAGTCTATAGTTTCTGTCATCTTTTAAAAGGACGACTGATTTTATTTCAGAAATGATCACTCCTATGTATAACATAGACATTAATGCAAAAATCATCAATGAACACAAAGTTTATTAAAATACAACATTTACTAAAAATTGCGACTGTAAAGAGCATTTCAGTTTAAAAGGTTTCCCTCTGATATTAGGATGGAAAGAAGATACTTGCTTTGAACACTGCTGTGCACTTTGGGCATTGGTAGTCTCTATGCTTATAAAATCATTGAATTCCTCTACTTTTTGTAAGACTTTAAGTCATCTACTGCCACAGAGTTAATGTCATTCACTCTCATTTTTTTTTCTGATTCACTATGGTTTGTCTTGTGTGCTCTCTCTTTTTATATTTTTTTTTTTTTTGAGACAGGGTTTCTCTGTGTATCCCTGGCTGTCCTGGAACTCACTATGTAGACCAGGCTCTTTTTATATTTCTTATATTTAATATTGTATGGTCAAAGAAAGACTGCCTCAAATCAAAATGGTGGGGAGCCATTTTGGCTATGAGGCTGTTGACAGGTGGAGTGGTCACATGGGAGATGTCCCTATACTTCCCTCTACACCTGTGAGTTATTTGGAGCTCCACCTTTGAGGGTAGAATTTATGGGAGATCACCTTAAATTATTTAGATGGTCTCTGAATGTAGTCACTTGCAAAGGAAGAATGTATTTGGAGAAGGGAGAGGTCACTAGGGGATTAAGGCTGATGAGGAAATGTACACTGACTCCCAGGGGGGAAAGCCCAGAAGCTTGAGGAGAGAAGGAGGATATCCTTGTAGAGATGCTGGAGCAGATGCCTTGAAAAAGAATACAGTTCTACCATTTTAAGCCCAATGTTTGCAGGAATTTATTATTGAGGCTCTGAGAAATCCTAATAGAAGACAAGTAGAGTTGATATTCTTTCTGTTGTTGTTGTTTTTGGTTTTTCGAGACAGGGTTTCTCTGTGTAGCCCTGGCTGTCCTGGAACTCACTCTGTAGACCAGGCTGGCCTTGAACTCAGAAATCTGCCTGCCTCGGCCTCTCAAGTGCTAGGATTAAAGGCATGTGTCATCACTGCCCTATTAGAGCTGATATTCTTTTTTCTACTTCTGTTTTATATGTTGGGAGGGGCTCTGTCTGTCTCTTTGTCTTGTAACAGAAAGTTGAACAGAAATGTTTGACAGTTCCCACATAGAGTACCATTGGTTTTTGAAATATCTATTACATTTCCTCAGGAAGACTTGAACTTACAATTTTTTTCAATTTCAGATAAAGGTGGAGTTACTGCAACCTCAAAATAAGAGACGTGCTTAAAATAGGACCGATTTTAGTGAGGAAGTTACACCTCTCTTGCCATAAACCAATACTATTGACAGAATTGTGGGATGAAAGACAATACCCTCCTGTGGACCAGAGCACAGCATTTTATTTATTTATTTTATTTATTTTTTTAAAGATTTATTTTATTATTTATTTTATGTGTATGAGTACACTGTAGCTGTACCGGGCCTGAGCTATCATGTATGTGGCTGCTGGGAATTGAATTCAGGACCTCCACTGGCCCCACTCGTTTCCCCCCCCACCCCCACCCCCGTTGCTCCAGTGTAATTCACTGTAACTGTCTTCAGACACACCAGAAGAGGGCGTCTGATCTCATTACGGGTGGTTGTGAGCCACCATGTGGTTGCTGGGATCCGAACTCAGGACCTTTGGAAGAGCAGTCGGTGCTCTTACCCGCTGAGCCATCTCGCCAGCCCTAGCACAGCATTTGAATTATACTAGAATAAACAGGGAGATAAAAGTCTACAAGACTATGAAAAGGCAGCTGAGCTCTGGAATGTACTAGTATTTTACATTGCCTTGACTTCGAGTATATAAGACAACAGCCCTTTCAAAGACACACAGCTGTAGGAAGGAGAGAGGGGAGGTAGGGGTAGATCTGAGAGGAACTGGGGCAAAAAAGAAGGAATGAATATAATCAAAATACATGGAAAGGAATTCTCAAAGTATTAATAAAAATACTGAAAAAGAGAAACCACAAAAAAAATTCCACCCTTAATCCCAGCACTTGGGAGGC
>JADRCC010553448.1:0-15230 GCA_019843855.1 Hylomyscus alleni
TTTTGGGAGTCTTTTTGACTCCTCTGATCAACAACTCAAAAGGCAATTACCCATGCTTTTCACTGAGGGCTCTTTGGGGGGAAACATTATCCCTCCTATAAGCTTTTAGCTTTGTCTTAAATGTAATTCCAGACCATTAATAAATATCTTGTTTTTATTATTTTGTTTATGTTCTACTTTGTATTCTAATTATTCAACCCTGACTGCTTTATTTTCTCTGAAAAGCTTCTCGTTAACGTTATTATACAATTATGTAAGAGAAGAGTCAACTTCCAGAATTCCATAGATGCTGTGGAAGGACTTAGATAATAATATTGTTCAGGAGAAATATTTAATTTTCTTACTTGATATATATTTTTATATGAACCAAAACCTTAAGACATCCCCCTAAGTCTTGCAAAAAGAAAAATAAGACACAGAAATAAACAGAAAGAACCATAGTTAACTCACGATATCTCTGTCTTGTGACACGAGTAAAATGTACTGCTGCTCATATGCTGAAACCAGTTGTCTAAGGTGACCCCGGTGAGGTTTGTTTCCTGCTTGCTCTATAAGGGTTCATTCCTTGAGTATCTCTTCTTAAACTGCCACACCACTCACTATGTGCAAATTAATCATTTAGGAAATCAGCACACCCAGAAGACTGGGGAGGCCAGAGGGGTACTCCTAGGATCGTGATAATTAACTTTGGTTTGCTGACCTACGAGTAGTCATAAACTGTGTTGCTCCAGAGCAGTACATCTTACTGTCTACTTCTGCAGCATGGTTACCTCTTGCCATTTTCTGTGAGGTCAGGGTTGTTGTCTGACAGATATTAAAGCTTCTGAAGGTATATCCAATGTCCTAAATCTAACTCCAGGGAAATAAGTTAAAAACAGCTTAGAAAACCAACAGTTTGGGTAGGCGTTTAAAGCATTCTATAACTATAGCACACATATTCCAATGCGTTCTTCACTTAAGTAGATTAAAGGATCCATTGATATACACTGTGTGGATATGGTCTGATGAACTCTGGCTTGTCGTAATTGTGACAGTGCCTCTCTTCTCAATCATTGAATTCAAGGTCTGGACACGGATTTAGAATCACAGCCAGTGGTTATTGCTGCAGATCAGGGGTGGAGTAATGTTTTTCAAACCAACAAACCTTATGTCTAAGTCAGGTACTCACAGCTCAAGGTAAGCAATATCCTTTCTGGAAATGTGAAAGGCAGTAGTGGCTAAGCAGGAAGCAATCTTTTTCCCATCAAGAAACCAAAGAAGAAAAGTTATAATCAAAATATTACTCTTTAAGGATAGAATCAGGCAAAGAAGATGCTAAAGAAGTACAACATTGTTATTTCTCAAAGGTTCCCAGTACTCTGGTTGTACATGTTGACTAGCTCATTGCCAGATGTGAAAATTCTGGTTCTTTCTACATTTGCTCTCTGATCAATAATAAACATATTTTCCTGTAATTTTTCAGGGTGAAACCGGACAAATAAACATCTCTGAAAGTCAAAATTCAGCTTGGCATGGTTGAACCTAGGTTCAATTCCCATCACCCATATGACATCTCACAATCATCTGTAACTCAAGTTCCAGAGGACCCAACACACCTTTTCCTCCTTTGTAGGAACTGCATGTATGTGATACATATACCTACATGCAACACACCCATAAAATAAAAATAATAGTGGATTTTTTTTATAACAGTGTCTCATACAGCAATAAGATTATGAAGGGGAAAACAGCCAGTCAAAAATTGAAGCAAAATAAAGATGGCTATTTTAGATAGTACACTCTGGAAAGTCTATTAAACAAGTAGATATACTTACCATTTCTGTGATTTTGAGCCATAATCATTGATTGCTTATAAAAAGAATAGAAAAATAAGTCTAGTAGCTATTACATATGAATACCTGGAAGACTAGGCAAACAAGATTGGTATTTAAATGTGTGATGAAGTAGAGTAGGTGCTGTAGGAATTCAGATAAATCTGAGAAATTATCCAACTTCAGTTAGTATATTAATCTTCTGTCTTTTTATAATCCATAAAAGGCACATGGCTTATGGTAATGTGTCAAGATTTTTTTTTTAACAAAAAACTATTTATGTGTCTAAGTTCACATCAGGTGCAACTTCTTTTGTGAATTATATAATGACGCTAAAATATGGGGTCATTTAAGGATTTGCTAAACGTGGAGAAAGAAATATATTTGCAGTTTTCACATTAGGATACAATTATGCTGTGGAAAATACCATTGCCTAAATACATCTTGAAAATATGCTTCTGAGAGGCAATGAATAGCACACAAATTCTGATTTCTTCTAAGTCATCTTGAAAAACAGACCATAGACAAATGAGCTGAGCTTTAATAAGTGTAAATTAGGAGCATATGCCACAGTTTGAAAAGTAGTTGCATGAGACGCATAGAAATCTCTGGCTCAGCAGTTAAGAGCACTGACTGCTCTTCCAAAGGTCCTGAGTTCAAATCCCAGCAACCACATGGTGGCTCACAACCATCCGTAACAAATCTGATTCCCTCTGAAGACAGCTACAGTGTACTTACATATAATAAATAAATAAATCTTTTTTAAAAAAGTAAACTGTAAGAAATGTCAAAAAAAAAAAAAAAAAAGAAATCTCATCGGCAGAGGAGCAGTACAGGGTGTGCAGGGCACACTAATGTCTGGATAACCTGATGATGATGCCTATCTGTCAATGGGACGCACTGACATCTGTGGACTGGCCTGTTGATGGTACATATCTGTAATCTGCACTGCTGACAGGGTTCATGATGATGACCTGTTCTAATCCCCATTTGTACAAATGGCAGTTTACCATGGAAGGAACTTGGCTCAAAGCCATCCAGCAAGTTGTCACCTGACCTACCACCTAGCTCCTCACCTCACTTTTCAACCACCCAGTTGAACATCACAGAGCCAAGGCATAAAGATAAAGCAGAGTTGCCATGGGTATATCTTTCTTTCCCTTTATTTTTTTTTTTTCTTTTAAACATGGTCTCGCCATCTAGTTGAGACTGGTCTCAAACCTCTGATCCTCCTAGCTCTGTTCCTCCACACACTTGGAATACAGGATAAGTTTGCCTGCTGCTGGCTAGCTGTCTTATCAGACTACTCTCCCACAGAAAACAAGGACAAGAAAATGAGCAATAATGTTTAAAGGTTCCAATGCTCATGTTAACCAATGGCCTTCCCATAGAAGTGTTGACAGTTTGTAAATACCAATAAGAAGATACAGAAATGGAGGTTGGAAGGCGCTGATTTGGCCAGTGTTGGTAGGGGAGAAAAGGGTGCGAGACTGAAGTAGAAGATCACAGAGTTCCGATCACCAACAATGTCTATGAATTTTAAGAAGTATCAACTATCCTAGGCCATTCTTTGTCTAGAGAATGGAGAAGTTCGCTTGGTTAATTTCTGAGATTCTGTTCACATAACTGGTCAAGAACTGGTTCTGAAATTACAGGCAAGAGTTTGTCACAGAGCTACATCCATCCCAGCCCTGTAGGTGGTTCTTGGCTGAGTCTGTTGCTGCTCTTTATATGCCATGAGGAAACACCGCTCTGTTTTCAGGTAGAGACAAAGCCTGCCTGAGTGCTAGTCAGTACATCTGTTGACTTGGAATTACCTTCAACTACTGATTGGGGGCAGTAGTAACACAGAAGTTTCAGAGCGAGAGTTTCAGTGACCACAGTCTTGTGCCAAACAGAACCCCAGCATGAGAGTTAATATAGAATGGTGGTTAATGACATATAGGTAGACTTGTCTTCAAATCTGTGCACTATAGTTTCTTGCCAGGTAAAACCTAACAAGGTTTCTAAGGTCTTGACTGGACTGTGACTTTGTCCGTTTCTTACTGTCTGCCTTCTACTACCCCTGTGACTTCTCACTTCAGCCCCCAAGCCCTCCTTTGACATTCTGTGTTCAGGTGAAGTATGCTTCTATCCTAGGGTCTTTCTCACATGCTCTTTCAACCTAGGAATCTCTCATCTGCATGAAATAAAATTCTTTTGCCTTAGGTTTGTCTTAAACAACTTGTATTTTAGAGAGACTTTTCCTGGTTGTGCTGATAGGACTATAACTCCAAATTTTCAAACATTTTCTTCTGCTTACTTTCTCACGGTCACTCACCGGACTGTTACATTTGAATTCTGCTTGCAAGTCTGCTGCCCGACTCATGCTAGTGAGGGAATCGTTTAGAGCTGTCCTCGCTTTTAAACTAGTCCCTTGTCATATAACTGAGGTCTAAAACAAGGTCCTGCACATTATAAGTACCAAGAACATGTCTGTTGGACACATTCATGCCAAGAGGAACAGTATCAGGAATGGCTACACCTAATCCCTCTGGGAAGAGTGTTGATGAGCACAGATAGACAACCCACTTCCCATGTGCTATGGAAGATTTTTACCTCGTGTGTATCCCATTTGTTATAAATCACTAATCACGGCTAGATTGTCCACTTAAAAAATATAACACGGTCTTAGACACATTCGATCTGTATTTAATTTTATGTCTCCCACCTCAGTCTCCTTTGCTTCTGATCATAAATGAAAATGAGGCAGCAGAAGTCAGGCAGCTTCCAGCTCCACGGGAGTCATTGTTCTCTGACTGGAATGCTGGGAATGCTCTGTAATAACCACAGGTGTGAGCTTAGGAAAAGACTTTTATGTGGATTAATTGAAATGATGCAAATGTAAAAAGTGTGTAATGTGAATGCGTGAATGCAGTTACATGTGTGGGTACAGTCAGTTTCAGCGAATGCTCAGACCACTCATATGACAGTATTTCAGGCCCCAATTCCTTCAGACATTTTCTGTGTATGTTTAACATCATTAATACCTTTTCAGAAGCTTTGCTTTAGCACGGTAAAGCCATAGGGGATAACACTCCATGATGTCATGGACAACAGTGGAGGAGAGGGCCTCCATGTCACACGTGACAGATTTATTTCTAATTGTGGCTCCTGCAGGTGTCTAATGGTTTAAGACAATGTTTTTGGAGTATGGAAATAACTTTCTTAATTATGAGATTTTTACAGACAAGAGCAGCAGACATATAATAAGGGGAGTTTTTTTTTTTTTTTACATGAGCATTTACATTAGTAAAAATTAAATTACATTAACAATAGTGTTTGTGCTTTCTTTTTCGATTCAGCATCCCTCATCACATCCAATCACATCGATGTGTACAAGCGCTCTCTCTCTGTCTCTGTCTCTCTGTCTCTGTCTCTCTGTCTCTGTCTCTCTGTCTCTGTCTCTGTCTCTCTGTCTCTGTCTCTGTCTCTGTCTCTGTCTCTCTCTCTGTCTCTCTCTCTCTCTCTCTCTTACACACACACACACACACACACACACACACACACACGCTCATGCACGCATCCCGGGCTCCTCACCCCAGGACTCAGATGATCAATGCTCAGCTGGGCCTTACTCCTGCCGAAGTCACAAGTGAGTTCTAACAAACCCCTCTAAAGCAGCCTCCTCGGGTATGCTCCTCAGGACAGGATGAGCACATCCACTGAAAATCATGTTTTCTTTGCATCCTAACTGAAACAGCATTAAAGGGGGAAATGGGAATTCAGCGCCGCCAGCTACAGTATCTCTCCCATCAGTTCCCCAGTAGGGCCTGGTAGGGACCTGCCGAGCCTCTGGATAAATTGTATTTTCCAAGGGTTAATTAAGCTGTCTTGAGCTTCTGCATGAAGAGGAACAAACTGGCACTTGCAGAGCTTTCTGAAACCTGCTGTCGACATTACAGTCCCTGCTGCTTTTAGCTGTATCGATCCGATGCCTGACCTGTGAAATCCTTGATGGCTGCTAACACTAGAAGCTTACTGGAGCTTTCCAAGGGAGCTTGGGACAGCGTGTGTAGTCAGGTACAATTACCTATCCCTCCAGGAAAGCCAATTAGTTCACAAAGAGCTGGAGCAGAACAAATGTTTTGTATGTGATTTAGAATCCTAAAAAAGAAAGGGGAAGCGAGGAGGCAAAGGCTTTGTTCTATTGGAATCCTTTGTTCCTAATTTTATGGTTATTGTTCAACTCACAGTGGTCCTCACATTCTCACATGTGTTTCTGAAAGAATTATGTGAGCATGATAAACCAGGTTTACTGTCTTCTCTTTAAGCTATGAAAATTGCCTTGTGCTGTTTAAGGTCCAGTTTCTAGACTAATTGTATGAACCGAAAGGTAGGAAAACCCAAGTTTGTTCTACTTTCTACATTTCAGAAACTTTCTCTAAATGACACAATAAGCTTCAATCATCATGAGAAAAAGGAAAAAAAAAGAGTTGAGTGATAACTCCTGCTTTTATTTGACTTTGGAGGTAAAATGTAGTAGTAAGAGATTCCTATGCTCTATGGATCCAGGCAAATACCAACATTAGTACTGCTGCCTCTCAAACTTCACTTTCAAATTGACTGTTGTCTAATCAAATGTGGTATCCTTGGAATAAAAGATGCTAACGCTGGTGGACATTTTCTGTCTTGGGTCAAAGCTTGCTTTTCTAGTCAGAGATGTTAGTGCTCCTATAGTAGTCACATCCTTTGACCAGTGTCTTTTGTGACCAGTGGTCTTCATTTATAAGCTATCTGCAAAATATGGTCTGTCCTTTAAATGTTTCTTCTTCATTTACCAGTAGATCAATAGTTATCTCTTAAAACAAAATGCATTAACTAAAGTGGAGTTTAATACACTCCAGTGTTAAAAACTGGAAAAAGAAGAAAATGGAACCAGTATTTATAATAGAAAAATATAATATCAAACATATTGGCAAAATCAAATCACATGAGTGTATATAGTAACATACATATATGTATATATATATATATTCCAAACAGCAGTGTGCATGTATGCACATAGAACATGTATACAGTAGCTATCCAATAAACTTGGATCAGAAGTTCAATATAACACAGAGAGAGAGACAGAGACAGAGAGACAAAGACAGAGACAGAGAGAGATCAGACATGTCATGGAAGCCTTTGTTCCCAGCTTAGAAGAAGCTAATATAGACATTTGATTCTTATTCTTAAAAGAAGAAAAATATGAGTGACAGGGTTTTATTTTATCTTAGAACTAGTAATCTGAAGTAAATATGGTTTCGTGGCTGAGTCAGAAGTCCAAAGGCAATAAAATTAAAATAAAGCATATAACTCAATCAGTTGTGTTTTACCTCAGATGCTTCTTGTAAAATATGATTTTATGGTACTATTATAGGGAGATAATAGCACCAAGTAAAGTGGGCCCTGTAATGGACTTTCAGAGAGGTTGGTTTGCTACACAGCATGGGGTGAGGTGGGGAGGGGTGGTTCCTGAGCGCATGGTGTATACCAGAGAACTTCCAGTGTTTCTATATCATGCAGCCACAGCAGCAAAAGCAGATCTTCACCAAGACTCTTAGTGCACGGGCATGGGAGCTGAGCAAGCTCACTCTCTCATTCATATGCTGGTGAAATGGGTTGGGAATTTGGCCGCAAAGGCAGCCTGCTGTTTCAATACTTTTCCCTCCCCTTATTAATGTCAAGTGGTGTCAAGACCACTCCAGTTGGGGTATTGGAAAGGAACTGGTAACGGTTTCCAGCACTGGAGAGGCTGGCATACATAATTTTGAAACTGCATGATTCAGGGATAAATTCAGCATTTCATTTGGTAAGAGGCATACAGATGGTCTGTTCTGTGGTCAAACCTGTCTCTCTCTCTCTCTCTCTCTCTCTCTCTCTCTCTCTCTCTCTCTCTCTCTCTCGTTCTGTGTGTGTGTGTGTGTGTGTGTGTGTGTGTGTGTGTGTATGTGTGTGCCTGCCTGTATGTCTGTTTTGTTGATGATGGTGGTCGGAGAATATTGTTCAGAATATGAGTTCTAAGCTAGGAGATTAATTGCTCCAGAGTCTCTACTCCATTGCAAGCTCATTGATCATGGTCTCTCCCCTCTAGGTGATTTTCACAGTTATACATGGTGCTCTGACAAATCAAATTTTCCACTATTATTGGAAAGGCAACCCAAATATGGTGTCAGGACTATGATCCTGAAATAGGTACTGCATATTAATTATTTTTTAAAATATGCCTTCTTATAAAAATAATTTTCAAAGGACCATTGAAAATTCTATAAAGAATTTTTCTTCAGAGCTGTTTTTTGGAAGAGGTAGTAGAAATTCAGCAAACTTCCTTGATTTATATATTGTTCTCCTGAATAGAATATTGGTGCCATTTACTTCAATTACCAGGAATTGTGATCAAATTTAACCTGAAACCTACAATGAATTAAAGGCCATTAATAAATTTGACAGTTTTCCTACCTTTTTTCATCATTTGCTTTCATTAGGTCTTCTGCTCAAGAGAAATAGAGAACAACTTCCTAGGGATTCAATTTCAGTCTAACAGAATGATTTTTCTAAATCATGAAAGAACCTAGAGGTGGCTACAAAGGATAGAACATGCAGGCAAAATTACAAACTATTATTTAAAATTTTCAGTAATAGTGTCTAAAATACAGAAACAAGGAGCAAATACTTTAAAACAGCATCTTAATAAAGGGGTAGCAAGTAGACCGAACCTAGGATCTGTTCAGATAGCTTCATTTTTAGAGCATCTCGAATCTTTTCCTTGGATATATTGCTACTTGTGTTTCTTCTACAACCAGAGAAAAGAGCTTGTGCTTTGCCTTTAGAACTGCTCATGTTTCTTCCAACCAAGATGTCTAGGAAGAGGAAGAGTATAGTTCTCAAACTTGATAAATGCAGTTATTTAGATGGCAAAGTGTGGAACAGAGACACAAATAAGGAAAATTAAAAGAGAATTAAAGAATTGTCTGGGGAGAATTATACTTATTTACATCCACATGCTTACTGCTTGTTGTCTGTTAGGATTTCCTCAAAGGCAACACAGTGCAAGAGAGCTGATCATAGAACAATATTTCCAGTGTTGTAGAAAGTTCTTAGGTTTTATGTATGTATTGTTACATATTGAAAGATAAACATGAACAGTGAAAACATGAAGTTCTTAGCTTTCTATACTAATAGAACCTCATCTTTTTGGAAAATCTCTCCTTATTTATAAAACTTATTTGTTATGTCTAATACCATCCACTCACTTCTAGAACATCTTCCTCTTCTATCTGAGGCGGCACACTCACCTTGCCATTTATGTTTTGTTTTTGGACTTTATTTCAGCACAGACGTCAAGACCCTAGTTACTTGTATTTTGAGGTATATTAGCTAATAAGAAATCACAGTTGTACTTCTACCTCTCCTTTTTATCTGTTGTCTATTTACAAGTTGCTATGCTTTATCTAGTTATTAATTTACAGACGAGGTCATCTGGGCTGACTTTAACTCATGTAGAGATATATACTAAACCTGAGTTGATTTTGTGTATATGTGTGTGTGTGTGCACATATGCACACAGACATGTGTGGACCTAAAACTGTACATATAGGCCAGAGGTCAAAGCTGAGTATTTTCCTAAATTGCTCTCCACTTCTTTGTTTTAAGACAAGGTCTCTCACTGGAGATCACCAATTCTGTGAGACTATGTTGCTAGCAAGCGCTAAGGAACCCCTTGCTGAGATTACAGGCATGTCCTGCCATGTCTGGCTTTTTGCATGGATGTGAGAGAATGCACATTTAAGGTCCCCAAGCTTGCATAGCAAGTGTTTTGTCGACTAAGTCACTTTAACCAGTCCCTGCACTGACTTTTAGTCTTGTTTACATAAGGAATGGAATTCCCGGCTCAGACGGATATGATAATATGGGCCTGAATTCCTGTATGGTTGCAAGTGGGTGGAGTTGAGAAGTCTTCTCTTGAGATGCAGCAGTTTTATTTCAGTTCTGCGGAGGCGTTACCTGTTTTGTATTATAGCTGACCTTTTAAAATTTATGTGTTATGATGGGTTTCTTTCTTTCTTTTTCTTTCTTTTCCAGTGTCAGGGATTTAGTCTAGGGCCTTGAACATATGAAGCAAATACCATGAAGCTATTCCTCAGCTCTGGCTGTCTTGCCAGTTCATTTTAGACACAGCTTGAGTTGTAAACAACAGTTAACACAAAATGTTTACTTAGAAAATAATTTACTATAATGATTATGATTAATTAGAATTCTGTGTCTTCTGAATACAGTAAGACCAAGTAACACAGTAATAAAAATGTATCTGTATGTAAAAGTTAATGGATTTGTTAATTGGTTTCCTTAGAAAACAGGCATACATTAATTGTTCTCAAATATTTAAGGTAGACAAATTATATTGGGAATATGAAAATACATGTGGAGCTGGCATATCAACTTCATGCCAATCTCTTTGAATGATAGAAATAAATACATGTCATAGAAACATTTTGCTATAATTGTGTTATTACTGCCTTTAAATATCTTGGACATAGGAATCTACTAGAATTTCTTTAACGCTATATCTTTTTTATTACTGCCTTTAAATATCTTGGACATAGGAATCTACTAGAATTTCTTTAACACTATATCTTTTTTCTTTTACTAGTCAAAAAAAGAGGAACTAAGTCAATAGATTTTTCTGAGTATGAAAGTCATCTCCATATACTCAGATATACATCTGAGACATAGTGTTTACACCCCAGTCCTCCAAGGTATTATCTTAGGCGATAACCAGTGTGATTTTGGTTATGTCAAATTCCTCCTGCTTTAATTCATATGTTCTCATATGGATAGTCTAGTATGTTGACACTTGTAACTTGAAGCAGTGGACTTTTAGCTCATACAATGGAAACTATCCCCATTTCTTTTTTGTGCTGTGCAGTTGAGCATTTAGGATGTTAGTGTAGGACCACCTATTTTTATCCTTTTGTTTTTCTTCCTCATCCTCTTCTTCATATTTTACCATATTTCTATTTTTTTCTAGGCTAGTCATGAAAGTAGCTTCATAGTTTTTACCATCTTGAAGCTTAAGCCTTTGACCTTAACTGTAGCCGTATCTCTTAGTCACACTGATTACTTCAGTTATGGATTCCATGTTATTTGTGGCCATATATCATTATCTTCTAATATTTGTTGACATTTTTTATGTTCTTCCCAGCTTTTCCTAGACTCCTAAATTATTTGTTGTATATTTTCTAAAGTATTAGAAGACTTCTTTTTGAATTTCTGCTTTTATACCTAAGATAAGAAATTTACAAATGGCAGAGTTAAATTGATTCATGTTGTTAGAGACTGGGACAATCAAGAACATAGTACCAAGCTGCCCGGTATTCATGAGGGCCTCCTCACTTCATCATTACATAAGGAAGGACATTACATAATGTAACCCAGAAGAGTGCTAACTTGGCTCTCTGTCTCTTCCCATGAAGCCACTAAACCAATATGGCTTAGGGATTGCTTTTCATGATTTCTTCTAACCTGAAACACCCTCTACATCCTAACAATATGAATGTGGAGACTGTTGCCAGCCCATAATTTTTTACAAGTGGTCCTCAAACCATGGCTGTGTCACAGTGTACATGAGATGTGCTATTAATTTTGATTATGAAGATTGCACATTTTTTTTTGTGCTGTGAACAGAGACATGATTATGTGACTTGATTTGGCCAGGGACACGTGAGGAAAACACCTATAGCTTGTGAACGGTGTCACTGGAGACCCTGGAATTCCTTCTCCTGCTTCCTTCTTTTTCTCCCATGATAAGTTTTTCAGCAACAGCAAAGCCTCCTGGCTCATTTGGGATGATGACTTATGATGGTGGCCTCTGTTAGGTTTGAGCCATTGGGCATTGACTTTGCTTGTCCATACAACCTCACCTGGACTCTCTCCCCTGCTATAATTGACTACAGTTAGGGATTTACAAAACACTGACAGTTCCTAGAAAGGTGAATGAGGTACTCAGCATTGACAGCCTTCCCTCTTTGCAAGATTCAAACTTTATTATAATTGTAAATGAGTTTTCCATCATCAGATAATATTGCTAAAAAGGCAAAGCAAAACAGTGATCTTTCTGTGTTTGTGTTTATATGCACTTGTGTTTGTATATGTGTGTTGGGGTGTGTAGGCGTGTGTGTGTGTGTGTGTGTGTGTGTGTGTGTGTGTGTGTGCAGGTGTCAGAGGTCTACATTGGGTATTGTTCCTCAGGTTCTGCCCATCTCCCCACCTTTGCTATAGAGACTCTCTCTGGGATCTGAGGCTTATTAGTTGGGAGCATTGGCTGGCTAGAATCCTCTAGAGATCTGCCCGGCTCTGCCTTCCCAGTGCTGAGATGATAAGCACATGGTACTACACCCAGCTTTTTACTTGGCTGCTTGGGATCAAACCTGGGTCCTCATGTTTGTACGACAAGCAGATTTCCACCTGGTCTATCTCCCCAGAAGCAGTGACCTTCATAATTTCAGTTTCTGGCTCCAGAGTAAAAGGAATTTTTATTTGTTTGTAGTTCTGGATCTAATGTCAATTACTGTCAATTAGATTCTCTCTGTGTTATGTCTTCTAATATATATATATAATAATTCATATATATGCATATATATGAATTCTGTCAACTATTTCTTACTTTTCCATATTGGTATCATTTCAGTGGAATTTGAAGATCCAATACAGATAAATCCATAACATAGAAATTTTAATGCGACCTGTACTAGATGCTTCATTTGCATCATCTCACATTCTGCTCTATGAATAGTTTTGTACTCATTACTTATGCAGCCAAAGATTGCATCATAAATAATACTTAGCTCTATAATCCTGTTAAAAAGCTTACTCTTTACGTAAGAGTAAAGAACAATGCTAAAGCAATGGCTTTCTTAAATAGTATGAAATTTCTAGATGATTTGGACAAATGTGTGTAGGACCTCATATTTTTTGTCTTGTTTTGAAGTATTCACTTGCGATCGGACAATGGAATGGAACTGTAGGACCTGAAGCAGTCAGGGGTAAATAAAGATTGGAAAATCTTCTGTTTAACCTTACTGAGGAGTGAATTCTTTTGAGGAATCATCGTGTTCCAAATGCTGAGACAGGGCTGCAGTGATGGTTGTCACGGTGAGGGGAAGGATGTGCAGGTAGGGGTAGAAACAGAAGTCTTGGACAGGAAGAACTAGAATCCAGCTGTTGTCTTTAAGTAGCTTTACCCACAATTCCTTCCTTGTGATAAAACATTCCTACATAGTCTCTGTGAGGGTCCTTTTACCTCTCAGCAATCACAGAGGATAGGGCGTGGAACTAATTCACTTTCAGTTCTTAATCAGAGAGGATGGATTTCCAATGAGGAGACAGTTTCTCCTTTGCTTGTATTCCTTCCTCTTCCACATATTTGAGTGGAACCTTCTTCCTCTGTGGTGCAGCCAAACTGGTTATCCTCATTTCTCAGATTCTTACCAATGTGAGCAACACATTCAAATTTCCTATACTACAGACACAGTGTGAAAAAATAGATGTATATATTTTTATATGCATACGTACCTGTATATGTATGCATATATGTGTATGTATTTATATATCTGGGGAACTATAGGAACTGTAATATGCAGAAATATTTTAAAGTATATAACGATAGTAATTTATCTATATAAAGTATATAAAGTAGTTCTAACATCTTTTTTAAAAATTTACCGATACTCGTCATGGGTAGATTTGAAATGATTTTCCTTTCTTTGTGGCTGAACTAATTCATCCCTAAACTAACGAATCAAAGAAGCTGCTCCACCGACAGAGATGTGATACAGATGCAGAAACAGTCAGCCGATAGAGAGCAAATCCAGCACAGAGCAAAGATATGATAACCATTTAAAGGGAGCCGAAGTGAAGGAGCATGAACAACACAAATTTTAATAATTTAAGTCAGGAATATGGCAATCTGTTTTTCCCTTTAGAAACAGGTCAAATTGGCATGACAGATGGTGAAACACACAGCATGCCCAGCTTTTGAAATTAACATAATAATGTCCTGTTCCTTATTCTCTTCCTCACCTCTGTACCTCGGATTTCCAAAACTCTCAGATCCTTGGGTCTAATTCATACAAAACAGATATGGTCACAGGCCACTCTGTCGTTAGTGCAGGTAACCGAATTAGATCATCCCACAGTTAAAGAGACGTGAAGAAAGTGAAATACCTGAGAGTACGAGGGACTTCTGAGTTCAAGTTCTCATTGAAAAAGTGAAAAAAAAAAAAAAACCAAGCTGTAAGAAACCCCTCTGAAAGCTTACAGGGTTTTTGTTTGTTTGTTTTGTTTTTTAAGATTTATTTATTTATTTTATGTATGTGACAGTACACTGTCACTCTCTTCAGACACACCAGAAGAGGGCATCCATCGAATTCCAGATGGTTGTGAGCCACCATGTGGTTGCTGGGAATTGAACTGAGGGCCTCTGAAAGCACAGTCAGTGCTCTTAACTGCTGAGCCATCTCTCCAGCTTCAAGCTTTCAGTCTTTAATGGAGAGGTGTGGAACCATGTCTGGGTTTCACTGGATTGTGTGCTATCAATACCACTCTTCTTTGGTTTTGGTTTTGAATTTTTAGTCTCATCATCTACAGAGCGGGTAAATGCTCCAACTCCTAACCCTCCTAAGATCACATGTATGACAATATATTACAAGTATTTTAGTTTTAGACACAAAGTCTTGCCTTACTAACAATTCTTTTTCCTGGCAATAATATCTACTTATTTAACAAGATGTCTAGGATTTGGTGGTTTTTTTTTTTTGCTCTTTGAATGTTTGTTAAATGTTTGTAGAATCTAGATTTTAATCCCAGCACCCTGGAGGTAGAGGCAGGCTGATCTTTGAGTTTGAAGGCAGCCTGGTCTAGGTAGTGAATTTCTCAAGAGCCAGGGCTACAGAGTAAGACCCTGTCTTAAAAACAAAATACAAACCACACAAACAAGAAACAATTTGGACAAAACCAGCTGGGGAAAGAATACTATCTAAGATGTTTCCTTGTATGCCCTATGGCTCCCTTCTCGAGTTTTGTAGACAACGCTTTTCAAAACCCACTCAAACCGTAATGGAGAGTATATTTTTCCTGTCCCCCCACTGGGATCCTCAGTTTCTCTTTCCCAGTATACTCCTTTCCATTTAAAGGACCATCGAGGCTTTCTTATTTCTGCACCCTTTACCTTTCTTAATTCTTTTTCCCCCAGTCATCACCTAATCCTTTCTTGTTTTTACTGGTTCTTTCACATTGCTTTAAAGAACCATTTCCTTTTCTCATCACCAGCTTCTTAAGGCTTTTCCATTTCTTCCATGATTACACTGTTCCACAGCTGTCCTTAGTAAGGAAACTGAC
>JADRCC010553462.1:0-10694 GCA_019843855.1 Hylomyscus alleni
TTACTGGAGTCAGCCTTCTTACCTCAGCCGTGTCTGGCTATTCTAGACTGTTATGGCTGTCAAGCTCATGATGTGGTGGATCATAATGGCATGACAGGTGACTCAGAGGATGTAGGGAAGTGATTTCTTCCCTATGCTTAGACTGGGAGGGGTGACATGGTTAAGAGCCCAGACTCTACCGCCTTCATGTCTCACTCGCTCTGTGACGTGTGGTAAGCTCAGTTTTCATTTCATCAGTGTAGTGGGGACATCAATAACGCTAACTTTACAAGGTTACAGTGAAGTTTTCACGAGTCATCACCTGTGAATTATGTGCATGGGTGTTAATCAGCTCTCTAGCACTGGAACTCAATGATTGAAAGGTTTCTGTTAGCTTATGTCTTTGTAGGCTTCCATTTCTGAATGGTTGACCTTGTGGGCCTGTGACAAGGCAAGTACACAGTGATGTGAAATGTAAGATAGACAGCTGCTTATCTCATGATACTCAGAAGAAGGGAAAGAAGGAGAAGGAAATAGGAGAAAGATACATTATTCCCCAAAGACATAAACACTCCCCTCTAGGCCTGACTTCACAGTCTCCACTCTCCCAATAGCACCACTCTAGGCCTTGCCTCATAGTCTCCACTCTTCCAATAGCACCACTCTAGACCTTGCCTCATAGTCTCCACTCTCCCAATAGCACCGTTCTAGGCCTCACCTCACACAGTCTCCACTCTTCCAGTAGCACCGCTCTAGGCCTCAAGCCTTGACATTCCATGTCCAAACCATAGCAGCTACTCTGTGTGTGGCGAGTACTAGTAAAGTGCCTGTACCTATTTGATAGTTTCATCAAAATCAATGCAGCATGCAGATGGTCAAGCAGGGAAGAGATAAGCAAACAAAACTGTTCACTGTTTAGGCCTTTGTTTTTTTGACTTGTAGAATCAACCAGGTTAGTTTTGAACATTTGTCACTATGTGATCATTAGATTCCAATTCTAAATGGAAAGATGAATCAGTGGGAAGCACAGGATTAACTCACTATTAACCGTGTCCTGAGAGGAGGAGAGAATATCTCTGCTGATGGTAACATAGAATATTTTCTCAACCTTAGAGCGCATGAGCCAATCACAGGAAGTGACTTAGATGGACAGACCTTTAGCGTGGAATTGGATTCTCTAACAACCATCAGTTCACCTTTTCATTTTGCAAATAAGGTAGGTAATTGAGTGAATTTGCCAGAGGTAGAACTGGCTCAAAACTTGGCTCATAGGTTGTTTAATGATCTATATAGCTTCACTTAAAACTACTCGGCTCACGCCCTTAAGTAATTAAGCACAGAAAAATAAATTACCCCTGTTATGGATAAGGACTTCTGGTAGTCTGTGCTGTAATCTGTAGCACATAAAACAATATGTCCAGATGGACCTAGCTAATCAGCATCTTCATTGCCCAAGACCATCAGCTGTAAGACTTGCTCCCACTCCTGGCTTCATGATATATATGCATGACTAGCAGGGGCAAACCACCCAGGCTACTAAACATGACTTAAGACGTGTTTCTCAGGAACTCGGCAACAGATACAACTTCATTTATATAATAAATGACGTGAATGTCAACACATGACCCAGAGAAAGTTATATTAATGTTTATAATGAAAGAGAAAATGCACACAAATTAACAAAACTCTCTGTCATATTCAGTGTTCTATTGCTGGGAAAAGACACCACGACCATAGCAACTCTTATAAAACGGCATTTAATTGGACCTTGCTTACAGTTTCAGAGGTTTAGCCAAATTCTACTCATGCTGGAGAGCGTGGTGCCACTCAGGCAGACATGCTGATGGAGAAGCAGGTGAGAGTTCTACATCAGATCTGCAGACAGCAGGAAGAGACAGCCACTGGGCCTAACTTGGGCTTTTGAAACTCCAAAGCCTCCCCCCAGTGACACACTTCCTCCAAAAGGGCTGTGCCTACTCCAACAAGGCCATAGTCCTAATCCTTCCAAACAGTGTCAGTTCTTGCTGACTAAGCATTCTGACTAAGCTGACTAGGAGCCTATTCTTACTCGAACCCCTGTACTCCCCAAACGCTACATGCAGCCATGCCATACCCAGAGAAGGTCTCAATACTGACAAGAGGAGCAATGTGGCCATTCTGTGGTTCATAACTGAGCTTTCAGTGAAAATTCCCAGGTGCAAAGAGCAAAGAGTATGAAACAGAAAATGGATCACGCAAGGACCCTGAATCCGAAGCCCAGCCTTTGCTAATCTCACTAAGAGCCTCCTTTGAGATTGATTGCAGAGAGTTTGTTCCCTTATAGACCAGAAACTGCAAAGCTTCGTAGCTCTTCTTTGATGTGGACCAGAGGCCTGTAAGTTCCTCTAAGTCTCTACGGGACAGAAGCTCTCTTAGTGTGGCTTCTTAGCTCCCAGTTCACTGACACATGCTTGAAGAACGAGATTAAGAGGCAAGCAGATTTCTGAGTTCAAGGCCAGGTTGCTCTACTTAGCAGGTCCTTGTCCAAGACAACAAGAAGATGCTCTGCAAAGCCGGAGCAGGCCTTTCTGTGATACACAGAGGTAGATGTAAAAGTATGTGAGTGTTAGTGAGCAGTGAGATATTTCAAATACACTTTAGAAACCACATGTATCTCAGCCTAAAGAACCTTTACCTTCGGTGTACTTTCCTCTTTTTGGATTATAGGCAACAACAACATTGTCCGATAATGCATTTCTCAGAAAGTATCCCCATTTTTAAATTGCCCATGACTGTTTAGCTCAGCTCCTGTCTTGAACCATCATGACAGCCTTTTAACTTCTGAGCTCTTCAATCTTGTGAATTTAATTCTACCTTAAGTTTTATTGTAAATTGCCACTTTATACAGACATTGAAATCCTTCCGAGGTTCGTAGGAGAGCATGACCTTAGTTGGGCATTATTCCCAACTTTACAAACACATTTCTATCTCATAAATTCAGGGCTCTGAGTTTAATTACCATTTCTGTTCATATCCGTCTCTATCTTGTCCAGTGCACTCACAATAACAAATCTTTCACGACATGGTAGACTGAGTCATGTCTCCCACCCCCATCTAACACCTGTGGACGACTTAGTTTCTAGAACCTAGTAATATGCTACAGTACGGGGTTAAAGAGACACGTATATTTAACTAAATTAAGGATCACTATAGGAGTCTGTTACTTTGGATCCTCTAGATACTCTGCAAAGGGTTGTTATAATATAGAGACAGGAGATTCAGAGTCAGCAGACGAAGAAACGAGAGCTGAGGCAGAGGAGAAAGACGAAGGGAGGAGGAAGAGAGGATGCTGCACTGTCGCCTTGAAGGAGGAGGAAGAGGCTGCAGTCTGAGGAATGGAGGAGCACTGAGGAATTTGGAAGAGGGAAGTGACTGGTTTCTACTGTAGCTCCTCTGGGAAGAGCCAGTTCGGCTGAAAACCTCAGGTTTAACCCAGTGGCACTGACTTTGGACTTGAGATCCTATTAGTTTAGAGCTGATTTATTGATACTGTTTCAAGTTACTAAAACTTTGTTAAGGTGTTAGAGCAGCAAGGATGGTGAGGGGTGGAAATGAAGTACGTCTCTGAGACTTTTCTGCGCATGCTCCCTCCACCAGCCCCCCCCCCCCCAGGTCCTTGGTACCTTGGTACCTTCGCTGAGGCTTTTCTGAGCATGTGCTCTCCATCAGCTCTGCCAGGCCGTTGGTCCCTTCCCATCCTCTTCTATTCAGCTATTTTCACTTTCCTCCCAGAGTCATAAATATCATAAATGGTTGTCGGCGATGTACTTTGTGCACAGACCTTCGCCTTGCCTTTCACATTTTCTTTGGTACAAATCACAGTGGTCGGCATTCAGAAAGTAGTCAATAAAAGGGCAACCTTCCATTGATTGCAAGATAGATTTCAATTAGTATTCAATAGGAAGTATGAGAGCATCTTGTTAGTTTTGCCGCATTCAGGAAAATGCAGGAAATATAACTGCACAGCTTCATTGCTTTCCACAGATGAAGTCTCCCGTGCAAGGAATCAGAGCATCATGGGCCAGCAGGTACTCCTGTGTGCCTTCCCTTAACGTGCAATAGAAAGTCAACGTGCAGGCAAAACACATTTCTTCAGAGTAATAATATTATTTAACTTCAGAATGTATTTTTCTGCTGAACCATTATTGGAAGTGTGCGGATGTCAGATCAAGATCATACTTTCTTTTCTCTCTTTTTTTTTTTATTTCGAGACAGGGTTTCTCTGTATAGCCTTGGCTGTCCTGTAGCTCACTCTGTAGACCAGGCTGGCCTTGAACTTAGAAATCCACCT
Source organism: Hylomyscus alleni (assembly GCA_019843855.1). Taxonomy (NCBI): domain Eukaryota; kingdom Metazoa; phylum Chordata; class Mammalia; order Rodentia; family Muridae; genus Hylomyscus; species Hylomyscus alleni. Next base: position 4,310 of record JADRCC010553462.1, read on the forward strand.
GCCTCTGCCTCCCAAGTGCTGGGATTAAAGGCATGTGCCACCACGCCCAGCCAAGATCATATCGGCACAGAACCAAGACTTGGTTCTGTGCCACCTGGGTTAATTTGATAGTTCAGGGCTTAGTTACTTTTGCCTAGTGAGTAATGCTCTATATTGTTAATTTATGTCATAGGGATAGTATAATGTGCTTAATAGTGTGGAAATTCACACAGTGCCAAATGAAGAGAGGTAATCTGATAAGGTTTCTTTCTAAACTTTTCATTCCTCCTAATTTGCTGCACACTGTCAGAAATGTTCGAGAACTTCTGCTTGCTTTATCAAGTGAATTAGTTAAATTTTTTTCCTTAAAAGGAAATTTATTTAAGCCTGCTCTCTAAATTTTCCTTGAATTTATAAGATAGTATTTCTTTAAAATTATAAGCTTCTAAAGCTTGAGGGTTGACTCTGGGATCTTTAATGAAAGATACTTAGGAAAACAGATTATGGGGCTGGAAAGGTGGCTCAGTGCTTAAGAGCACTTGTTGCTCGGTAGACGATCCAGGTTTTCTCAACACCCACATGGTGGGTCACAAGCACCCAGCACTCCAGTTCCAGGGCATGTGGTGCTTTCTTCTGACTCCCATGGGCACCAGGCATGCATGTGGTGCACAAATGTATGCATATAGGCAATCCACTCTTACACATAAATAAATGAAAGAAATCTAAAAGAATTTAAAGAAAAAGAAAACTATTATAGTAATTTTTATTAAATTTGACGAATTGTGTAATTGTCTGGGGAAGAAGACAAATTCCACTCATTGCCATTTTTTTCAGAAGACAAGCTGTTTATTTTAAAATGTTTGTTGTCAAAGAATTTGAACTAGATACTCATGAATTTGAGTATTTGTGATATCATCACATAGTGAAAAGGAATTACCCATAAGGAGGCAAACCTGATGATATTCATATTTTATAAGTAGCATTTTATATTAAGTATATCCTAATCAAAATGAAAAATTTAATATCCCCTATTTTAAAACTAAAACCCAAACTTTTTTTTTTGAGACAAGCTCTCGCTCACCTGTAACCCAGGGTGGCCTTGGGTAGGTATCTTGCCTAGTCTTCTCAGTGCTGAGACTATAGGTGTGAGCTGCCATGCCTGGCTTATACAATTTTGTAAGACATAATTTATTATTACTCAAAAGAGCATATTAAAAGGTCTATTTATTAAAAGTCTAACACACAGCTGAATCTTGATGTTCTTATTTTGGCTCTAAGACTCCATATACCAACATCTCAATTGAGACCTTTTATCTCCTTTTTATAAGGAAATGGAAACAGAGAGGTTAAGTTCAAGGTCACCTAGATAATACACCGTGGAGCCTGCATTTGTATTCTGACACTTAAGGACTAATATTATCTTATCCTATTTTACAGGTTCAGTCTGATGGTTGAGAGGACAAGACATTTTATATGTATGTTCCTTTTGGTTCTGAAGGAAAATCCACGGTCAATAAAACTCTTGTTTTTTTGTTTTTCTTTTCTTTTGTTTTGTTTTGTTTTTCCTGTGAACTACATCTAAAATTAGTGCACAGAAAGACCTCACATACTTTAGGAGACACACCATCATGTCTTGGGATTCTGATAAAAATCAGTGAGTTCAGAAAAATCAGAGCAATGCAAAATGTTCAAAGAACAACAACAAACAAACAAATAAAAAATGTAGTTATGGCTCCTAAAGGTGCCTTGTGCAGGTGGGAGCCGGGTCAGATGGGTGGGAAACACTTCATCCTGCCTCTTCTTCAGACAGGATCTTCCCACTTCAGCTCAGATTCAGACAAGCAGCATTGCTTTGAAAAGCCACTTCCAGATGTTTTGTTTTACCAGAACATATCTAGCCTTCTCAGAACACATCCCATTGTCAGAATGGAGGATTGCCAAGCACTTACCTAGCTCTGCCGGGTTAGCTCCGGGAGGGACACTGAGGACTAAGATGTAGAGAAAGAATAGTGAGCTAGGCTTTCAGCTGTCTCTGTGACTGTCCGAGGTGATGTTTTTGAACACTGAATATTTTAAAGTCATCACTCTCCTACTTGATTGTATCCCCACCCTTATCCTATCACTTCCTATGAAGACTTCAAGCTCCAAGCCATAGTTAACGCTACATATGCTACGTTTTTTCTATGCATCTATACAAACATGCTTATGATATAGGTTAGCAGATGAATCAGGCATAGTGATACATCATCTGTAATCGCCAATGATAAAATAGGACAGTAAGACAGTAAAGACAGTATGTCGTAAAGGACTCGCCAGCATCAGTGGTTTTGTGGTTTGTAGTCACTGACAGAGAGACGTTTTATACACAAACAGTACGACAGCACGACAGTGCGGCTAACCGTGCCACGTCAGGCTAACAGCTGAGATTGCCACGTCAGGCAGGGATACCGAGGCTGGCCAAGCATGTAACTCAAACACACTAGATAAGGGGCGGAGTCAGGGCTACGTGGTGACGAAGTTCCCGGATGGTGTAAGATTTCTCCATGCTCAGAAAACTAAGAAATTTAAATCTCATAGATTGTTCCTTCCTCCTTGATTCTCCCATTAGTATATTGAGACTGTGTGCGACTGAAACCAAAGAACACAAGAGCTTCGGGTAATGAAAGACTACTTAGAGTTTAATTTCACTTCTAAACACTCTTTGGTTGTCCATCATTTAGGCTGAATTCACTCCTTAACTAAATTGTATGCTTGTATCTCTTGTCTAAAACAAACTGGGTAAGTATGTATCCATGTGTCCATGCCTTGGATCTGTGTGTGGTTTGTTTATTTTTTCACTTCTGACCTTGAACAAAGGCAAGGCACAGTCACGTGGCACCTTCTATGATAACAGCTCAGGAGATTGAAATCATTTTTTTGGGAGGGCTGTCCTTGACACCCTGGCTCCCTACAATTCTCCCCACCCCCATTCTACTGCAGAATTCCCTGAGCTCCACCTAGTATTTGGCTGTGGGTCTCTGCATCTGCATCAGTTGGTAGATGATGCCTCTCTGATGACAATTATCATAGGCTCTGGTCTACATGCATAGCACAGAATCATTAGGAATCATTTTATAATTTTTTTTTGGCAGTCATGTTTGCTTCTATCCTAGATCTATCCAGCAGAAGGCCAGTGTCAGGGGTGGGCTCCCTCTCATGACACAGGTCTCAAGCTGGACCAGTCTTTGATTAGCCACTCTCACAATTTCTGCACCCCAGCACAAAGATGTAGGCAGGACAAATTGTAGGTCAAAGTTTTGTGTTGGCTTGATGTCCCAATCTCTCCACCGGAAACCTTGCCTGGTTACGTAGAGTGACCACATTATTTTTAATTCACTCTTTGGTTAGGGGACATTTAGGTTGTTTCTAGTTTCTGGTTATTATGAATAAACCTGCTATACACATAATGCAAGTGTCCTTGTGGTGGGATGGAAAGCATCCTTTAGGTTTATGCCTAGGAATGTTATAGATGGGCCTTGAGGTAAATGATCCCCATCTTCCTGTGAAACCACCACATTCATTTCCAAAGTGGCTCTACAATTTTCTACTCCCACTAGCGATGGAGGAGTGTTCCCCCCGTCTCCACATCCTTGCCAGAGTGAACTGTCATTTGTGTTTTTTTGACCTTAGCCATTCTGACAGGTGTACAATGTAATCTCAGAATCATTTTGATTTTCATTTCTTTGATGGCTAGGGAAGGTTAACATTCCTTTAAGTGTTTCTCTGCCATTTGAGATTCTTCTGCTGGGAATTTTCTGCTTAGATATCCCATTTAAAAAATGTTTTTTTTTTTTTTTTATTTTATACTTTATATATATGGGTATTTTCCTTGTAATAGTTTGTGAACTATGTGCATGCAGTACTGTTGGAGACCAGAAGAGGGTGCTGTATCCCCTGGAATTGGAGCCGGTAAACCTCTATGTGTATGCTGGGAATAGAACCTGGGTTCTCTCCAAGAGCAGCCAGTGCTCTTAACTGTTGAGCCATCTCTCCAGCCCCCTCCATCCCATTTTAAATGAGCTTATTTGGTTTGTTGATGTCTAGTTTGTTGAGTTCTTTATATATTTTGTATATTAGCCCTCTGCCGGATGTGACATTGGTGAAAATCTTTCTTCACTCCTTGGGCAGCTCTTTTGTCCTAATGACAGTGCCCTCTGCCTCACAGAAACCTTTAAGTTTCATGAGGTTCCATTTATTGACTGATGATTTTAGTGCCTTTGCTACTGGTGCTTTGTTCAAGGGGAAGTTGTCTCCTGTGCCAGTGAGCTCAAAGCTGTTTCCCTCTTTCTCTTCTGTCAGGTTCAGTGTGTCTGGCTTTATGTTGAGGTCTTTGATCCACTTGGACTTGAGTTTTGAGCAGGGTGACAGATATTGATCTATTTGCATTCTTCCATATGTAGACATCTGGTTAGACCATCACTATTTGTTGAATTTTTTTCTAATTTATATTTCTGGCTTCTTTATCAAAAATCTAGTGTTCATAGGTATGTGGGTTTATTTCTGGGATTTGAGGCTGTTACATTGACGCATCTGTTTGTTTTAACGCCAATATAATGCAGTTTTTCTTACTATAGCTTTGTGATACAACTTGAAGCCAGAGATGGTGATACTTCCAGAAGTTTTTTTATTGTGCAGGATTTTTTTCAATACCTGAGTTTTTGTTTTTCCAATGGAGTATAATTATGTTGGAATTATGATGAGGATTGTGTTAGATCTGTAGATTGCTTTTGATAAGATGGCCATTTTTATTATGTTAATCCTACTGACTCATGAGCATAGGAGATCTTTCCATTTTGTGACATCTTCTTCAATTTTTTTCTTCAAAGACTTAAAGTTCTTGTTATACAGGTCTTTTACCTGCTTGGTTAGAGTTATACCAAGATATTTTACATTATGTGTGGCTATTGTGAAGGGCAATATTTCCCTGATTTCTTTCCCAGCCTCTTTGTCATTTGTACTTTGTTGATAGTAGGCTTATATGAAACATATGGACCTCAAGGGCAGTGGGACATGTAGACAAGAACAGCCTGCTTGCTCTTTGACCCATTAGAGATTGACTCGCAACCTCCCTCCATTCCAGCAAGAACAGACTTACTTTCCTCTCTTCCTCCCTCCCTCCCTTCCTCCTTCCCTCCTTCCCTTTCTCCCTCCCTCCTTCCCTCTCTTCCTCCCTCCCTCCCTTCCTTCCTTCCTTCTTTTCCTTCCTTCCTTCCTTCTTTCCTCCTTCCTTTCCTTCCTTACTTTCCTTGTAGTAATATGTCCCAGAGAATCTGTATATTTTTCTGAGTCTGCTTTTACATAGCTGATAAAAATTGTTCAAGGGCAGTAATAAAGTCTATATCATAAATATCACCAATAAAATTATAGGACACGCCATAGAGTTTATGCTAATAACATGGGAGATTCATTGCACCATTAAAACTCTCTCCTAAAAGTTTGACATTGTTGGCATTGATCTTGGTTAGAAACTCTGAAGCATATCAATTTATGAATGAGACGTCCTAATGCAAATAGGATTATGCCATCCATTCAGCATCTCTTTCCTAGACATCTCAGGCCTATATTTTCAGATCACTTTCCCCTGAATTGATGAACCACTCTTCCTATTCTAGCAGATACAAAGTCATCAATAAAGCAGAAAGGGTACTAAACAAGTATTTAAAATTGCAGGAACTTTACACTTGGCAATAAAACTAGGTTATAAAAATGTTTACTATGTGTTGTTATATGATATCTGGGGATTAAAAGTACCAAGGTAGTAACATTTTTCTGGAACTTAAACTGCATAAAAATAAAGGTGACTAAATCAAGAGCAGTTTTAAAGAAATACTTTTAAAAGCTATTTAAGCCATAAGGAAATTAGTGACCTGATTATGCCCAGCTCCCTTATCTTCAAGGTAACGAGGTACTGTCAGGCTAATTCTGATATGCTAGGTTGATGAGTGGTATGGATCAAGACTGAACTAATTTACGGACATCATCTCTCACATGTGGGCAGAATACTCACAAAGTTCTTTTCATAGGTTCATAGATATAGTCTGCTTTCCCAGAGAAAAAATGGAAGCCGACTGTGGCTTACGAAGAGCTGCCCAGACACTTCACATTCTTTTGAACATTCTGGCCCTACCCCTTGTTGTATACTAATCTCTCTAAATTGTATAATTTAAACTCACATGGCAATTCACACTCTGCTCAGTTTTCATGTATAATCTTCTATGTAAAAAAAGGAATTAAGAAACCTAATACTCACTGAGAGATATGTTTTGCAATCAGCCAAACTGATTTTGGCTTTTGTGCAATAACATGATCATGAAACCTGGAATGTGTCCTTTTCTGAAACAGTAATGGGTTATTTTGCATTCTGGTA
>JADRCC010553464.1:716-12230 GCA_019843855.1 Hylomyscus alleni
CTTTCTTTTCCTCCCTCCAGCCCCTCCTGTGCATCCTCACTCCCTCTCAAATCTGTGACTTCTTTTTCTGCTCTGTATATGTAAATAAATAAATACAACCTGCTACATCCACTTAGTGTTGCTGGTGTCATGGCTGACTGCTGGGTGTTGAACCAGTTCAGGGCTCATCCCTGGGAAGTCTAGCTTTCCTACTCTCAGCAGTCATTAGTTGCCTGTTGTTCTTTGTCTGGGGTGGGCCCATGCCATTTTTCCCTTCCATGTTGGCATGTTGATTGGTACTCCTCAGGAAGGGAGCTTTCAGGTCGGATCCAGCTCAAATCTTCCAAGTCCTGCATCTGAAGTATGTGGTGTCTTCAGCAACTCAGACTTACCTTCGACTTCAGGGAAAGAACTACAGGCGACAACAATAGCCTGTATTATTTTGGGAATCGCTTAGTCTCTCTGGAGTTGGTATTCAGGAATTTAGAAGGGCTTCACATGTTCTGTCCATTTGTCAAAGGTTCTGGCAGCTTGTTTCATAGAACTTAGTCTGAATCCAAATCTTTTTTTTTTCTTTCTACAATATTTTATCTGTATTTTTTGTACTCAGAAGAAAGCAAACCTTTGTTAGTATAGAAATGTTAAAAACCATCTTGAAAATAACTTAGATGTTTGCCATAAGATGGCGGCATCACTTTAAAAACTAGACTGAGCCAGAAGATGTCTTAATTCCCCAGTGACCAGTAACCTAGGATTCTTTTTAATATATCAAAAAAAAAATGCTTCAGAAAATATATGATAGTAATTTTAACTTCATACAGTGACTTCAGTATAGAACTTTGAGAGAAACAGAAATTCGAAGATGTTTTAAGGTTTTGTCATGTAGTGACACTAGACACCCTAGAGACAGCTGTTGGTCGAGGACTTACCCAGTGAGCTCTGGGCTCAGTCCCTGTACCAGTTCAGGTCACTAGCACCAGAAAGACACTCAGCATTTTAGAAATTGTAGAAACGTGAGTATCTCTGTCCGCTGATAGTAAGAAAAGTTTTTTGTTTGTTTGTTTTTTGTTTGTTTGTTTGTTTTTTTCGAGACAGGGTTTCTCTGTGTAGCCCTGGCTGTCCTGGAACTCACTCTGTAGACCAGGCTGGCCTTGAACTCAGAAATCCGCCTGTCTCTGCCTCCCAAGTGCTGGGATTAAAGGTGTGCACCACCACCGCCTGGCTGTAAGAAAAGTTTTAAAGGTTTCTATCATCATACATTTATCATTAGTGAGGCAGAGTCACTCTGTATCCCAGGCTGGTCTTGAACTCACAGTGATTCTTCAGCCTCAGCCTCGCAAGTGTCGAGGTTACAGGTGTCATGAGTAGTATTCTTAGTTGATATTGAAATGGTCATGTAGTTTACACTGGGACTATCTGCTGGTTGTAATAGCGATCAATGGATAAAGTTCTCTTGTGTCATTCTGTGTGTCACATGTACTGTTTACTGTCTGTCAAACTGTACTGTGGCCTTCACATTTTCTCTTCTCAGGTAATTAATGACCACTTGACAGCTAGTGAGAAGCGCCGTCTGCTCCAGTGGGAGGAGTTCCTGAGAGGACAGCCGCAGCGCAGAGCTGAGGTGGATGAGGAGCACAGAAGAGCCATGGAGAGGCTCAGAGAGCAATATGCAGCGATGGAGAAGGACCTAGCCAAGTTTTCCACCTTTTAAGAATTTGATCTAAAAGAGACAGATGAATGAGAAAGCACTTTCTCATCCCCCAAATCCTTCCACCAACCATGTAGCCGCTCCTTCAAGCTTAGCAATACACTCAGGGGCACTTGTAGGTCTGAAGAGAGACACTGGAGGAGCCAGATACATGTCCAGTGGAAGGCGAGTGCTTATGCACCTAACTGTGCTCATCTGAAGAAGAGGAGGGAACATGGGACACATTTACTGCTAAACAGATTTGCTCTTTCACTGACTAGCTTAGAGGGCTGTGAGTATAGATTAATCAAAGGTTCACTTCATTCCACCAAGGGTAAATGTTTGACATTGTGGATTAAATGGCAGATATGACAGCTGCCCATCACAGCATCCTGGGACAGAAACGCCACAGTGGGCTTTGAACAACTTGCTTGGAGACACCAGGTTTTGCAGTGCAACACAGTGCCATGTGTTTCACTGGGTGACAAAACATGCATGATTGATAGCCTTGTAGCACTTAATATTTTCATTTTCTGAGCTATGCTTAGGAGAAAAAACCAAAATGTATGTTGACTTTTTCCTCTGCAAGGACCATCATCTTGCTTTCCTGTCCATTCATGCTGGGCCAGCGCTCCAAGGGCGTCTGTGCATGTTTCAGCTGCTCAGTGAGCAGTCAGCAGAATCTGCCAAGAAGTCCCTCCCAGGCCACGTAAGACAGGCTCTGGGTGGGCCAGAAGTGCTCGCCCACACAGCGGATGATGTGTCGGAGGTAAATCCTCTTTGTATGAGCATCTGTTCTCCAGCAGGTGTGTCCGATGAACACCACTATCCACTAACTATCCACCACCACTGTGATCTTTCCGTGCCTGCACTTAATCTAAGGAAAAACCGCATCAAATGGCATTTGCTGTAAACTAAACAGAAGTTTATGCACTCATTCGAGGAGATGCATAGCCAGTGGATTTGAGGTATGGGTGGGTCTTTCTAGTATTTTCTGTTCTTCAGTAAAGAAGGGCAAGGCAGAAAATCCCTAAGTGTCCTGTTATCTCAGTATTCTCAATGCAGAAAATTGACAATGCGTGCCTGTGTGAATGTATGGCCGGCTGTGAAAGCTTCGTTCTTGGCTCATGTTGAAATGTGATTAAAGCTAATAGAAGAGATGAAATAAGTATTTGAGATTTCTTTCAGTAACGCTGAACTTCTGCCAACTTTCTCTGTCTGCTACTGTAGGCCTGACAGGTTCATCAATCATCCTGTGGTCCCTGGACTGAAAGAGCACTTGCTGACACAGAAGCATGCTGGAATTTTCTTAATTCTCTTTCAGTGGATGGAAAAGAACACTTCCAAAAATATCCCACACGTGAACGGGGAAGGGAGGGAGCCGCAAGTGAAAATCCCCTTTGTATCACAGGCAGTTTTTGGAATGTTGTTAGTGACCACTGCACCATTAATAGCTGCTGTCACCAAATTAGAATTCTGTGTGCCAGTGGGTGTGTCTGCTGTGGTCACCAGCACACAACACAGCAAAAGCTTCAGGTGGTTTGTGTGCAATATAGACATATTACCTCCTAAATTTGTACACAACATACACCTTTCTAAGGGGTGTAGACCAGGACGAAGTTTCTAAGCTTCATATGTTAATGTTCTCAGTTGTGTGTAGCACTGTTAAATTTCCACAAAGGTCAGTTGGTGTGCCTTTCTGTTGTCATGTTCAGTGGTAAACACTTCTCGCTTCCCTCCTTTTCAAATCAATTTTTGTTACATATTTTTATATAAAAAAATTCAGTTCTATAGTTTACATTTGTGCTATGTTGAACAGAGATACTGTGGGTTATACGTGACTCACAGGATTATAATGATCAGATGAAATAATATCTTAAAATTTTAAACCACTAGGAAATGTTGATTGAATGTATTTAATTGATCTCTCCTTGACAGGTGAGGTTTCCTTCTTTGTTTCCAAACATACATGCATTTTAAATTCCGTTTGTAGAATTGAACTCTCCTGGAGTTGAAGCCTCGTCAGATCATAGATACATGTAAGACTGGATTGTCCAGACTTCCCGGGGTTTGATGTAGTTAGTTTTCCACCTACGTCATGTGCTCGGAAAGAATATACTTGTGGCTGGGTGTCCATTAGGGCAAGGCAATTCTGTGCACTTCCAGGAAGATGCCCGTCAGGGCAGGACTGTTGTGTGCAGGATTTCTGATCCTTCTTCTACATGATCTTTTAGATTCTGCAATGTATGAGAATTTCCTTTTCTACTGGGCATTACTCTTTTGTCCCCAAAACTAATAATTTTTGTTTTATGTGTTTGGGCCTTTGTGAGAGGTCTATTCAGTCCCAACCTGATTGTTTCATAACTGAGGGGTTTTTTTCCTGGTTATTTTTAGCTAGAAAGTATAATCCATTTATATCTCCTAAAACTACTAATATATTGGCATTTACTTATATCATTTTGAGCTGTTTGACACACTTATTTATTAGGGGAGAACAAACCACCACACCTGTGAAGATCAGAGGGTAATTTATGGAAGTTGGTTCTCTCTTCTGCCATATGGACTCTGGGGACCAAATTCAGATCACATTATTTTATTTTATTTTATTTTGTGTGCTTTGTCCCCGCCTTCCTGCTTTATCACATGTATTTCTGTTCCCATGCTTTTCCATGCACTTCTTTTGTGCTGTTTTCAAAGGTGAACACTCAATTTTTACCCTTCGTGCTCACTAGGAAATGTAACACGCATTAGAAGACAAAACTCGAATTTGCTGATCTTCCCACTGGGAAGCCTGAGAGCTTTTGAACAATGTCTGATTTCCTCCCTCAACTTACAGATCTAGAATTTTAGCTCCATCTTGTTTGACTCCCCGAGTAGTTTTGAGCATTGTCTGCCCAGGCATCCCCACAGCCTGTGTCTCATTCCCATGGAAAGCTGCTGGGGTGCAGTTGCAGGGTGATGGTCTGTCGCTTTCTCCATCTCTTCCTGTTGTTTCTGGAGTGACAGCTGACTGGTATGATAAGCATGCCTCTGTCCTCCTTGGGGTCACTTTCAAGATTCTCCCCCCCTTCGGTGATAGTCACAGGTCCCCCTTTCCCAGCACTACCAATTCCTCCCTCGGAACATTGCAAAGGCTGGACCATTTCGGGGTCACCCTGCCCTCGGACCAGTCTTCCATTCTTACTTTGTGTTGGATGAGAGTGTCCTAGAGCCGTGCACTGTGATGCTAACTGCGCGCCTAGGACTCTCCTTTATATCTGGATGTGGAATGAAGGAGCGCACAGGTCTGGCTGTTTTCCTGCCATCTACTAAAGACCCTGTTGAGTTCTCAGTCTTGCCAGCCCCCCTCAGTTCAGTCCTTGTTACAGACAAACTCATGTCCTCCATGAAACTTCAGCAGCCAGAGCCATAATCGCAGTGTGAGCGGATCTAGAGGGGTGTGGGCCCGGGGACAGCAGGACTCTATCATCACCATTGGGATGTGGTCACCATGGGAACCTTGCTGGCCACCATCTACCTGGGCATCATCCACATTTTTATCGGTACCCAGGGACCTGGCATCTTCTGTACAGTCTGCTTCAGCACAGTATGGCCATCCTCAGACTACTCCTACGGCCTTCGCCCTGCTGCCTTCTCTGTCTCCTGTGCCCCCGGCCGAGGCCCATTCCCATTTGGACAGGACTCCGTTTAGACCTTCTCAAGAGCAGAGTGATTCTCAGGTGACTGATGTGCTAAAAAAAAATGCCTTCAGAGCCTTGGCAGGCCCGGAGGACTAGGGGTCAAGCCACCCCCTGCACCTGGTTCCCAGACCTGCATGAATTCTCTCTGTCACCTAGCAGGACAGTCTCACATACATTTCTTGGACCTAAAGTAGAGTATCTTTCAGGAGTTACCCAAATCAATACTCTAGTTAAAGTTGGGAGTCCTCCAGGCCTTCCTAGCTGTAGGAGTATCTGTTTGAGTTAGAGTTCTCTTGCTGTTGATAAAACACTGGCCAAAGGCAACTTGGGGAGAGAAAGGTTTCCGTTTATAATTCTCAGGTCGCATTCCATCACTGAGGGAAGTCAGAGCAGGAAATAAAACGGCGTAGGCCTGGAGGCAAGAGCTGATGGAGAGACGATGAAGAGTGTTGTTTATTGGCTTGCTCTTCATGACTTGCTCAGCCTGCTTTCTTACACTATCCGTGACCACTTGCCCAGAGCCAGTCCTACCCACTACCCGAAGAGCTGGCTCTTCCACATCAACTCTGCAATCAAGAAAGTGCCCTACCGACTTTAACTTCAGGCTGATGTGGTGTGGATGCTTTCTCAACTGAGGTTCCCCCTTTTCAGAATGATTAGCTGTGTCAAACTACAATACCCCAGCCCTAATTATCTGAGGGTCCCCCCCTCCCCCAGGCAAGGCACCCTCTTGGTCCACAGACTTGCTCACTTTCTTCTCACCCCATGACTGTACCATGCTGGCCCCAACAGAGCTTTGCTGACTGTGCAGGGCAGGACGCTGAGGGTCAGTAATGACACTACTCCCTCACCCCTGGGTTGTAAGTTCTGACCTGTTCTATAAATGAGCAAGAACTGGTACCTCTCGTTGCCTGATTGATTGGTGCCCGAGGACTCCAGGAATAGAACCTCCAAGACCCACACTGTACCCTACAACTGGCTTTCACAGTCATAGCATGAAAGTTTGATTATTTTGTAGCAAAGGGGAAAGAAAAAGACAAACACCAAAGTCTGTCTAAGAAGAGGAAAAGACAACCACCAGAGCGTGTGTTCTCGTTTTTGCTTTTTCTAACCCCATGAGCACAGGGGGAAAGGTCACATGAGGGTATCATAGGAGAGCCTGGTTGTCTGACAGCCAGGAAGAGGGACCTCATCCCATGCATTTAAGCAACTCAGGCCTGGACATCTTGCTGCTTTGGCCATGAGAAGCAATAGTTTCGTTTGGTTGAGCCACCCACGCAGTGGCAACCAGATTAGACTGATTTTGTCTCTGCTTTTTATTCTTCCCACTCATAGAGACATGGCTGCTTGAAACCCAGGCCCTTCTAGCCAGAATGGATGGGGACGTGTTTAGGGTGGCTCCAATACCAGAGCTGAGTTACCCTGTCGAATCTGTCTCCCAACTTGGTTTCAGTTATTTTTGTTAATTTCCCATGAATTCGGCTATGAATAAAGAATACAGCTTAAATCATTTCTTGTAGCGTTTTTTTTGGGGGGTGGGGTGGGGTGGGTATTCTGTAACAAGAGATATTGGTGTGTATGGAAATTGCTAAGGAAGTGTGTGGCAATTTTACCACATGAAAATTTCCTACAAAAAAGAATATGCTTATTTCTTTTGATATTCATGCCAAGTATTTTCTATTATTTTGCTTCTTATTCGTGAGCTGAGTTGATTGTATCTATTTCTTCTGTATTTATCTTTTACTATTCATAGGCTAATGAAAGTCAAAATGAGCACAATAGTCTTATTCTAAGTCTCCATAATGGGTTGGTGATATGGCTCAGCAGCAGGGCCCCAAGGCTGTTGACCTGTGCTCAGTCCCCAGGAACCATACGGTTGAGGGAGAGGACCAGCTCCTAAAACTCCTCTGACCTGCACACACACACTGACACCCATCCACCCACCCACACATGAACACAAAACAAGTAATGTGATTTTTTTTTTAAAACCTGTATAACTTACCTGAATACTTAGTCCTAGATGCCTTCGATTTTTAGTGCTTAATTGTGATGGTGAAAATATCCCAGGCCACTATCACAGACATAAGAGCAAAGGGCTTAAATCTGTGCTTAAGTGTGCCAGAAAAAAAAATGTTTAAACATTAGTCGATCCAGAATGTATGAACCTTTTGTTTGTTTGGGTTGTTGTTCGGCTTGGTTCGGTTTGGTTGCTTGGCTTGGGGGTTTGGTTTAAGATAGGGTTTCATGTAGCCCAGGCTGGCCTGGAACTCAGTGTAACTGAAGATAGCCTTAAACTTCTGAGTCTTTTGTTTTCGCCTCCCAAGTGCCAATGCTGCAGGTGGCATGCTCCATCTATATGGCACTTGGCAGTCCAGGGTATCATCCATGCTAGGCAAGCATTATATTAACTAAATCTCAACTTCAGTTCCTGAAACTATCATTCCTAATATTCATTTTCTAGTTGTTTGGTCTCAATCCTGTATGTTCAGAGGCAGGCAGATTTCTGAGTTCGAGGTCAACCTGGTCTACAGAGTGAGTTCCAGGACAGCCAGGGCTACACAGAGAAACCCTGTCTCGAAAAACCAAAAAAGAAAAAAAAAATCCTTTATGTTCTAGCTTTGCTCTCTTGCTGGGACAAAACACTTAGCAAAACAACTTAGGGGAGACCGCATTTATCTCAGGTGAGGACTTCAGGTCGCAGCCCCTTTAAAGTTACAGTTGTTAAAGATCCATACATGATTCAAAATCACCAAGCACAGAGAATCCCTTGATCAGATGGCACCACGTTTCCTGACAAGAATGCAAGAGTGTGAGGGATTCTTCCTAGGGATTGCATGGTCCCTAATGGCTACCATGTTCCCTCTCCAGTCAACAGGAACAATATTGACCATCTTAAAATGGAAGGGGATGGGACTAGAAAGATGGCTTAGTGGGTGATGGTGCTGGGTACCACATGTGACCACCTAAGATCAATCCCTGGGATCCACGGGATGGAAGGAGAGAACCCAACTTCCACAGGTTGTCTTCTGACCTCCACATGTGCTCTGTAGCATGCGCTAACCCACACACAGGCACACGTGCACCAACTCAATAAATAAAGATGTAAAAAAAGAAGCATTAAGCATCCCCATGAGAATGGGGATATGTGCTTGGCATCACTGCTTGCTGCCACCTCTCCCTTGTAAATCTAACAAAGCATCTGGTGAGAACTGGTGTGAACGGTTGCCATCCACCAGGGCACGCGCTATCACCGCGCAGAACTGAAATTTCACTCTAAAGGAAGTCAGCGTGTGAGGCTGTCTAGACGGAGCTTCGGCTTGCGCCACGTGGATCTGACTCATGCCTGACACATGGATCTGACTTAAGATTTAATCTTTTTTCCCTTAAAATAGAATTTGTAGAAAAGAAAAATCACAGTATTCACATTTTAAAATTTTGCCATCAGAAGTGCGTAAGCAGCTTTAAAAAAAAAAAGATTTATTTATTTGTATGTGCCCTGATGTTTGCCTGCATGTATATCTGTGTGAGGGTGCCGGATCCCCTGGAACTGGAGTGACAGACAGTTGTGAGCTGCCATGTGGGTGCTGGAAATTGAACCTGGGTCCTCTGGAAGAGCAACCAGTGCTCTTAACCATGGAGCCATCTCTCCAGCTCAGAGGTATATACTTTGAAAGACAGTGGTTCATGTGGTTACAGTGAGATCACTGTAAAATTTAGAAATCCTTCATGCTGTTTACATGGTGTCTTCTGGGATGTAGTAAAGTTTTTAAAGTTCAGTGTACATCAAATTATTAAATTAGAAAACAATGCTTAGATGTTTAATTTTTTTTCATTTTTAAGTAATATTTTTAGAGATTATAATTACATTTCTCTCTTCCATTTCCTTCCTCCCAAGTATCCCTACTTACTCTCTTTCAAATTCATAATGCTTTTCCCTTTAATTAGTATGTGTGTGTGCGTGTGTGTGCGCATGTGTCAGTGTATTCCCAAGTATATAAATACAGCCTTCTCAGTCTGTAATGTTACTCATGTGGATGTTTTCATAGTGTGTGTGTGTGTGTGTGTGTGTGTGCGCATGTGTCAGTGTATTCCTAAGTATATAAATACAGCCTTCTCAGTCTGTAATGTTACTCATGTGGATGTTTTCCTAGTGTGTGTGTGTGTGTGTGTGTGTGTGTGTGTGTGTGTCAGTGTATTCCTAAATATAGAAATACAGCCTTCTCAGACTGTAATGTTACTCATGTGGATGTTTTCAAGGCTATTTGGTATTGGATAACCAACTGGTGTGTTCTTCATGAGGAAGACTATATCTCCCAGTCACAACATTCCTTCCTTGCCTATAGTTTTTGTGTAGGATTGAGGCCTTGTGGTCATGTCATTCCCCACCCCCTAACCCCGCCCCCAGACTCCTTAGCATATCTATTGTGGTTGTTTTGTTGTGTGTTTAGTTTTATTTTGGGCAAGGTCTAATAGATCCCAGATTGGCCTCAAACTTGCTCCATAGCTAGGGACGACCTTGAACGTCTGATCCTTTGCCTCCACTCTCCAAATACTGGGATTATTGTGTACAGCATGCTCAGCTGCTAAGCAATTCCCACCCCAGAGAACGCCTTCCACTTAGAATCTAGAACTCACACACTGAGACCAGCAGGTGTCACTGTGATAAAAGATTTTCTTTTCCTCTTCTAGTGACAAAAATGTATAACATAATAAATCTCTATTCACATAGCTAAATAAAGTTAGAGAAGTGCAGGAACGGTAACCTGGTTAGGAGTGTTTTGAAAAACTGTTTTTTTTTTTCCTAATTTTCTTCATATCTTTTGTTATGCAGCTGATGTCAGAGTTTTGTTAGGGAAAGAAAAGTCAATGTTAAAAAAAAACACCTGCAAATTTTCTGAACTTTATATTAAATTTAACAAAGTACACATTTTACAAGGCTCCAGTTCGTGTAACTGAAACTGACTTGAGCATGCTGTCTGTAATGACCTACACAGGTGCTGAGAGCCTCGGAGTAGTGCTTTCTTTCAAATTAAGGAAGTCGAAGTCCAACGCATCAGTCAGAAACATAAAAATGTAATTAGTAGAGTATAAAAATAGGAATGCTATAGAAGACTTTAGAAAGCTAGCTGTTGGTATTTTATTCCTATGGAAACCAGAGTGGACCTTGACCCACGGTGATCACTGGAGCACTGAGCTGTATCAGGATTAAGTTCCAAAGGAAAGCTAGGCAAGAACTGCATTCCGTCCTGAAGGAATTTGCAGTTGATTTGAGTCCATGGAGTAACAAGGTAGAGAACAAGAAGACATGTAACATGCCAATGACCAGGATTAAACCTGTACTATATAAGTAACATAAGCAAACTCTGCGCAGGAACTATCTTTGTGAACTGCACTAGGGAACCATGCGCACTGAAGGGAAATCTGAGTTCCTAAGGATCTGGGTCACGGAAAGATGGTCATGAAATCCAGCAACCAATTACAGATGGCCTGTATTCTGTGTATGCGCGCACACACACACACACACACACACACACACAAACACACACACACACACACACACACACACACACACACACACGCACGGGTTGGGGAGTGAGAGAGAGAGAGAGACACGGAGGGAGAGAGGGCAAGCTGGTAATAATCCTGATTATACGTGCTATAACTTCTTTGATATTGAACACTAGTGGATAAGGTTGGAAGGGGGGCGTACCCAGTGCAGAGTTGTAACAAGGTCCCCAGACCTTTGCACCACTGACTCCATGATGGGCGTGCCATTCAGGCCGTAAAACTCAGCAGATAGACAGCATCACCTGCCAAAACTAAAAAAAAAAAGGCCTGAGCTGTCAAAGTCCATACAGGTCGGAGAAAGTCTCCGAACGTCCTGACCTTGCTTTTTAGCTCCTGTAGTTCTGCTTCTGGCTAACTGTCATTGTTGGTTGGGGTCTGTCAACCCAAGAAATGGGTTTTGTGCTTGAAAGCTCACCCTAAGAAGGTATCAGTGCTACACTGGGATCCTGCACTTCCGATGTTGTCACTGGCTGGCTAATAGAGACTTTCTGTAGGCTTAAACCCACATCCTGGCAGTCTTGTCTGGTGATAACTCCACAATAGAGTTAGAAGTTCTTTGTAGCTGTGCTCCGTGTCTAAATTTACTCATGAACTTTAAGC
>JADRCC010553480.1:0-22949 GCA_019843855.1 Hylomyscus alleni
CAGGAATTTATGCCTACCTGTAGTCTCTTCATTCATGTGTGATCACTCACCTACTCATCAACTAGATTATGCCAGTACAGCACTACAGAAAAACTGGTTAAGATGTCCATCTCTTATGTCTAGTGCTAATGACAACCAGAGATGCTCTGTTATACGAGCACCAGACCATTCAGTCCAAGAGTTATCCTTGCCATTCAGTGAGGCCTATAGACTAATCGTGTTAGTATTACCAGGACTTACTGGAGTGCAAAACTGTCATGAGTGGGGGTTTGGGCTCATGAGGCCTCAACAAGAAGTGGATAGAGACGGGAGTGCATGGGGAGAGTTATTCATTCTGCTAGAGGCAGGAGGTCAGATGAAGGGCTAATGTTAACAAGTGAAGAAGATGGGAATAAGAAAAAGAAAGAAATGATTCTATCCTGTGTCTGGGTTGAGTCACGAGGTAGATCACAGTATCTTTTAGAGGAGTGTACTTGAAAGTACTATTTGAAGCGGAGGGAAGTAATCAGTTGGCCTATATGAGGTTTGAGAATGCTGTCAGACAACCAAAGGAAGATGATGTAAAGCTAGGGCCAAAGAGCAATGGATGGAAATAACACAAGTTACTAGGACATTTTATTTTGGAAGGGGTCTTAAGTGTTGTCTCAGTCAGAATCTCTAACTGTTTTGCCTTGGATGTCCCCATACCATTACATTCAATTTATTATTTTTATTCTAAGAAGAGTTTGTAAGTCGCATAGAAGCTCATTGTGGGCTGATTGAGAGGCACATATACTTTTGAGCTGATAATTTTAAGAGGCTTTGAGGTATTTTGAAGGAAGCATCCCTCATGCACTCCCTATCCTTCTCTTCAAAGGTCCTTCCAGTGGTTACCCAAGAAGCAGACAACAGACGTTAGTCACTTGTAAGACCAATGAAATGCAAGCTTGGTTTAACTGATAGCTCATTCCATGCTTCCTCTATTGAAAACCATCAAAATAATCAACATTTCTCTAAAATGTTCTATAAAAAACATGTATTTTCAGTATAAAAAGTAAAAAATATTTTAGGTTTGCCTAATTCAAATTAAGTCTTTACTCAAAATACTGCTGTGGGCAACCATGTTAGGGACGAGAGGAAGGCTTAGCCATGAGGTGCCATTGCTTTAGACAGGACTGGCATTTGGCTAAGGTCAGCATGGAAATCTACAGAAGCAGAAAACAGACGTGAGTACACCTTCCCCATCGTGCAATTTGGCTTGTGATTTCAGGCATTTATCTTAACACACATACATAGAAATATCTTGTCTGTGATTTGTGGTAAGTTTGCTAGGATTTACACATGACAGTATTATAAATCTGAAATAGTGGCCAAAGCGAATCAATGCTTTTCCTTCATTATAGGTACAGGAATTACACATTTTATTGATGTTTTAAGCTCCCACATTTCTATACACCAAAACAGTCAGCATACTAAGTTTGGTTTCTAATGGATGGCAGGTACCAAAGAGGTCTGACTAAAAGTGTGAGATGGATGAGCACTTTTTGCCCAAATAATGGAATCTTAATGTCAAAAAGTAGCACTTCAGATGCATTGTATCACACACTTACTTGAGCGGGTGGGACACAGAAGCATTTTACTTCAGTCCTTGAAACAGATTAGGAAACTACTCTATGCCCACTTCTAGAGAGTAGCAAGATTTTTCTAGAAAACAGGCTTCTGATTACCTCCTGTACATAAAGGCTTTAACATGTGTTCTGTACTTAAGCACTTTAGCATGTTCTATATAAGTAATTCAGTCATAACACATCCCACAATAATGTTATCCACTGAAGTAAATTAAGCAGAATAAACTTGGACTATTTCCTCTCCCCCCTTTTATGAAAATAAGAATGTCCCTGTATGAAGAAGATTACAAACCCAGAGAGGCAATTCCAGTTATCTCCCACTGTGCTGCATCCATGAGTTTCATCAAAATGAGAAATCTGTAAAACCCAGAAAGAAAAAAGGAAGTACCAATCGGCTCTAATTGCTAAAACTTCATGGTTTGCACATACCCACCAAGTAAAAATTTAACTTAAGAATTTCTGGAAAGTTTATAAAATTCTCATTCTTAAAATATGTTTAAAAGCCAAAATGCCACATAACCAAACACAATGGAAGCACCGGGGAGAAAACTCACTTTTTCTTCAGCTGCTTTTTCTTTGCCTTACAGGCTGGGAGAATAGATGGTGGATTTCCCTCTCAATCCCAGACAGGTCGACTCCAAAATGAACAGAATGTTTGTCAGCATTATGTGAGGACTGCTCCCCACAGCCTTTCAACTTTGTAGGAAAAAATAGGTTCTTTTCTAAAACTCTATGACACACACCCAAGACTCCTCCTAAGCCAAAATCCACTCCTGGTCAATTCTACTTAAAAATCACAAGGGAAAAGTTCCCATCAGAATATCCTTAAAGGGAAATATGACTAGTGTTAGTATTTGAAGTATCTGGCAAAGCCACAAAGTTTAAAATATAGAACATTTATGCAGACACACACCCTTGAGAATTTCCAGTGACTAAGTTCAATTTAAGGTCATGATTGTAAACAAAATGTTCTCTGAAAGTATGTATTTTGTATTTCCTTAATCAATCCATTTTTGGTTTTGTTTTCTGGGAGCTACCAAATTCCTCCTTTTGGTTGGAAACATGTGAAGTGCAGAGTTAATTTTGTTGAACCGTCTGGGAGCAATGAGGAGAACTCTTACCTTTGGAGTTCTTTTTAGAGCAGCAGGTGAGATGTTCTTTGTTGCCACTGTCAGTTCTTTCTTGGGAAATTTGATTACTCTGAGTGTTGGCTTTGAAGAAAATAACTCAGGATAGTTACCTGCTCTCTGTACTGTTTAGTGTGCTTGGAGTTCTGCCTGCGCCCCCAGGTGCTGGTACCAATTGTTATGTCATGGTCCACACTGTATGACTTCATGTAAGCTCAGACTCATCTGGTCTTTTGAAATCTTCAAAATATAAAGTGTCCAGAGAAGTCAGATTATATGAGGAGAGAGATTTGGTTTTGAACTAATCCATCACAAGAATTCTCAGAGGGTCACACTGACCTATATGACAAATGGTATCTGTTCTTAGAATTCCCATTTGAGACCATTCTTTCAGTTTAGAAGGTGGGAAAAGAGGAGAAATGCTCTGTCATAACTCCATTTATTCCCTGACCACACTTACATGGTCTTTGTTTTAAGCCTTAAAAGCATATGTAAATATTTCTCAAAATCAAACTCAGCCAAATATAACCAAAGAGCTGGGGACAGGAAACATGGAGTCAATTGACTGCTTTTTTTATTCACTTGGATTTGACTACTGGGACATGAAGACAAAACAATAGGATTAGCAAAATCATAATCTGATCAGCAAAATCATATCTGCCTTTCAGTGCTGATAGAATTGAGTACATGCTAAACAGCCATTTTCTTCCCCTTACGAGAATGGAATGAGTCTTGGTGATGTCACAGTGCCTATCCCAACAAGTTATGAGGCCACTGACCTTGATTTACCTGTACACTTTCAAGAGGATAGTTTTCAAATTCAACTTCACTGATCCCCTCAATTTATCTTTTGCTTGAACTACTCCAGCAGAAAGAAGAAGAAAATCTTTAGGGTCATGAAGTATGTTGACTAGAAACTCCCAGGGCACCGTCAGATTTTATGGGAAGTTCCTCTGGCCAGGCCTATTCTTGAAACCTGCTTCCTTCTTTTCTCTAAGTTAGACTTCTGGTTTCCCCTCTTCTCTGGCAGTTCACTCTGTTCAGTGTTTTTCTGTACACTCCAGGGTTCCTTTGTAACACTTTACATCTCATGACCAGCAGATCTATGGTAGTGTCTCTACTAGGTACCTGGTGATCTGTTGGGATCTTGGTCTGGGATTTGCAGCCATCGCTGTCCTGAATGAAGCTTTTTATCTTCTTGGTCCTAGTCTCTCAGAGCATGGCACTGCCATCTACCTGTCATCTTAAATATTAGGCTCCCTCACTTACTCTCCACCCACCTCTATTTTTATAGCTTCTGTTGGATTTATTAAATGACATCTATTAGGCATATCATTATCCTTTCATTCCAGACTTAACTACATAAACTGCTTTATCAACCATAAGCACTTGCCTCTAGCCCAGTGTGGCTCTCTTCTATCCTTTCTTTATATTACTAAAAAGCAATGTTTACTTTAAATGTCTTACTGAGTTATAAAAATCCCTGTTGCCTACATTCTGGAAGAAACAATTTAAAATTGCTTGCATTCAAAGGAACAGGCATAACCTCAGTTTTTATATTTTTCTCTAGAATTTTGGTAACTACATAGGGCAGTATTTAGGTATTTGTATAAGTGTTTAAATATAGCTTCTGAGGTACACAATATACTTAACAAGAAAAGACCAAGTATAATCTATACAGAATTCCCATTACGAAGTTCACAGATATAAAGGCAAGGAAGAAATACAGAAATTAAAGACTTTCAAGAATTTAATGAAAATGAATGCACAACATATCCAAACTTATGGGACATAATTAAAGCAGTGCTAAGAGGAAAACTCAGCTTGGAGTGCCTTCAAAAAGAAACTGGAGAGAGCAGGCACTAGCAGCTTAACAGCATACCTGAAAACTCTAGAACAAGAAGAAGCAAATACACCCAAGAGGAGTAGATGGCAGGACATAATCAAACTCAGAGCTGAAATCAGTCAAACAAAAAACAAAGTGAACTTACAAAGAATCAACAAAACCAAGAGGTGATTGTTTGAGAAAAACAAGATAGATGAACCCTTAGCCAGACTAACCAGAGGACACAGAGACAGTATCCAAATTAACAAAATCAGAAATGAAAAGGGAGATGTAGCAACACAAAGTGAGGAAATTAAAAAAATCATCAGACCCTACTACGAAAGTCTATATTTAACAAAACTGGAAAATGTGGATGAAATGGATAATTTTCTAGACAGACACCAAATACCTAAGTTAAATCAGGGTCAGGTAAACCATCTAAACAGTCCTATAACCCCTAAAGAAATAGAAGCAGTCATTAATAGTCTCCCAACCAAAAAAAAAAAAAAAAAAAAAAAAAAAAGCCCAGGACTATACGGGTTTAGTGCAGAATTCTATCAGACCTTCAAAGACCTAATACCAATACTCTTCAAATTATTCCACAAAATAGAAACAGAAGGAACACTACCCAATTCATTCTATGAAGCCACAGTTACACTGTGTATTCTCCCTTGGAGATGGAATAATTTCTGTCTAATTAGGAACCTGTGACAATTTCCTTTCACAGAGGATTTCATAAGAGATTTTTCTACTTCTATCATGTTTAATGTTCCAAATAGACTGGTTAAGTGCATATTACTTTTAGCTTCAGAAGACATCATGTCTTTTAAAGAGGTATTTAACTATTATAAATTATTTTGATGACTCGGAGTTGGGTTTTTTTTTGTTTGGTTTTTTTTTTTTTTTGGTTTTTCTGAGATGGTTTCTCTGTGTAGCCCTGGTTGTCCTGGAACTCACTCTGTAGACCAGGCTGGCCTCGAACTCAGAAATCCGTTTGCCTCTGACTCCCAAGTGCTGGGATTATAGGCGTGTGCCACCACCACCTGGCTTGAGTTACACATTTTAAAATTTATTAGTTTAATAAAAAAGGCAAATTAAAGAAAAAACATATGTATTAGTTATTTTTCTATTGCTGTAACAAAAGACCATGTCCAAGAACTTGTAGAGGGAAGGCATAGGAGTGTATCACCATCATAGCAGTCAAGCATGGCAGCAGGAAGGCATGGTGTCCGGAGCAGCACGCTCAGACCTCACATCTCAGCCCCAAGCCACAAACAGAGACCAAAGAAAGTGGCATGCAGCTCTTGAAACCTCAAAGCCTGCCCCCATTGACGTAACTCCTCCATTACGACACACCCCAAACCTACCCAAGAAGCACTGCTAAACGGGAGCCATGTATTGAAACATCTGAGCCTATGGGCCATTCTCATAAAAAGCGAAACAGACAAATGTATTCACTTGATCTGAAGCTTTTGGAACAGTCAAGATTTTTTTTTTTAAATGCCTGGGTTTGTTGCAGAGTGGACAGCTGTGACCTCTGACTGGACAGGGAAGAGTAGGATATCAGAGTGGTGAAGCAGAGGACATATATCAGGATGCTACGACTATCCATACTCTCCTATCTGCTAGGCTTTTACTTAACACACTGAGACTTTCTGAATCAATAAAATATTATCTTTAAAGTTGCTGGGAATAATGGCTATGATAAAATTTTAATGAAATGGTCTTCTTTTCCTCACAGCCCACTACTTGTTTCTGTCAACAACAAAAGATATCAAGTGTTTACTAACCCAAGACTCACAAGGAGAATGGCAAGAACAGGAAATCTACTGCATTCAGTTCATTTCCATTTACTGAATACTATATGAACTACATTTTCTGTGCTCATTTTGTCTGAGACATCTACCGTGGAGCTAAAGCTGGCTTTGATCTTGTAATCCACATGAGGTTACAGGTATGCAACATCATGCTTTGCTTAAACATACTTATTTTCTGTACCAACCTTACATTGACTTCAGTTGCTTGTCCAACTTTGATATCTAATGAAGTTAAAGGCCTAAAGGATCAGAAAGAAAACAATTTATTTCCTCTCATTGAAGGATAAAATGGGATCCAGTCATCCATTGGACTGAGCACAGGGTCCCCTGTGAAGGAGTTAGAGAAAGGACCCAAGGAGCTGAAGGGTTTGCAGCCCCTTAGGATGAACAACAACATGAACTAACTAGTACCCTCAGAGCTCCCAGGGACTAAACCACCAACCAAGGAGTACACATGGGGGGACTCATGGCTACAGCAGCATATGTAGCAGAGGATGGCCTAGTCGGTCATCAGTGGGAGCCTTAGTCCTGTGAAGGCTCTATGCCCCAGTGTAGGGGAATGTCAGGGCAAGAAGTGGGAGAGGATGGGGAAGTGAGCAGGGGGAGGGGGGAGGGAACAGGTTTCCCCCCCCCCCCCCGAGGGGAAACTGGGAAAGGAGCTATCATTTGAAATGTAAATAAAGAAAATATCTAATAAAAAAAATAAGTCAGAAAAAAATGATAGAAGAAAAGAAGATGAACTTTTGTACTTTTGGCTAGATGAGGCAGATAAAGGGTTTCTTTCTTGTGTATTAGACTATGCTAGACTATGAACAAGATAAATGTATAGAAATTTAATCACACTTAACTAAATGTTGCTTCTTTTGTATGTTGAATAACTGTTTTCTAAACACCTGTAAGTCATGGTTGTTATTAAATGTATACGATTCTCCTATCTCTTTTCTCATTTGTTAACTGTCCATAAAAGTAGAACAGTATATATAACCCCCCCTTTTTTTTTCCGAGACAGGGTTTCTCTGTATAGTCCTGGCTGTCCTGGAACTCTGTAGACTAGGCTGGCCTTGAACTTAGAAATCCACCTGCCTCTGCCTCCTAAGTGCTGGGATTAAAGGCGCACACCACTCCTGCCTGGCATATATAACCCTTTTTAAGGCTACTTATTATTTTAATTTTTTTATAGTTAAAAATGGTTATTCATTAAAAATAACAATCACATCAATAATAATGACTCAAAATAAATGTGGAATATCATCCCAGAGTTTTCAATGTGTATTTTTACCTTATCTCTCTAGTCTACTGAAGTAAATACTTCACAGAATTTAAAGAAAACAAACCTGTCTGCCCACTCTCCTTTCATCCAATTTGTTTAAAGTAGTTTTTGATAGAAAAATAGTAACAAAACATTTATGCCTGTGGTTGATGACATTTCGACAAAACCAGTGATAATTTATTAGTACACTTTGATCTTGTTCATTATCTGAGTAAAACACTTCTCTAACATGTCCGAGGTGATCCCACACAGATGGTTAGACATTATTTATTAGTATTCAACAGCATTATGGTCTTTGGTCAAAGCACAGTGAGATTCTATCTTCTAGGGCAGTGGTTCTCAACTTTCCTAATGCTGTGAGCCTTTAATAGAGTTCTTCATGTTATATTGAATTATTTCATTGTTCCTTCGTAACTATAATTTTGATACTTTCATGAATCAAAATGTAAATATATGTGTTTTCCCATGGCCTTGGGCAACCATCATGAAAGGGTCCTTTGACTACTAAAGGGGCTCATGACCCAAAAGTTGAGAACCACTGTTCTAGGTGGTCAGAGTAGGTTTTTTTAATAGTGAAAATATGAAAACTGGGGTATGTTTTCCCATATCTCTATTATAGTGGCAAGAGTTAATAGACCCGAGAATATATTTGCTGAATTCTGGCCAAGAAATGATTTAGTAAGATAAATGGCAAACTTTCAAGCAACAAAAAAAAATACAAGGAAGTTAGGCATTATGTGTAATAAAAAAAGTTACCTCCCTCAACAATCAGAATAATTCAAAATATAAGCATTATATAGAGTGTATGACATATAAAATTTAATAGAATACACAACTTTATTTTAAATAATGTTCTTAATTCAGTCCATTAAGAAAATATCAGAAATTAAATTTTTACAGACAAAATAAGCTATATAATTTATAAACACTTTTTTATTTACTAAGAAAAAATACGAACTGTTTGACAAATGAAATAAATGCAAGTAAGATTAACACAGCTTTACATTTTTCTACATTATTTTTGTAAATTAAATTGAGTTGATGTGATCATCTCTTGTGTTTATTTTTAATGGTAGAGTATGAAGCAAATATGGATCACTTTTGAATTTTTTGAAACATAATGTTATTAAACAAAAGTTGAATAGGTTGGGTACTAATTTGGAAGATGAATAAGAAAATAAAGTGATTTTGGAGTCATAGAATTTATTACTTTTCTTCCTTTGCTTATATGGAAATACACAAAAAAAATTACTCATATGAAATCACTTATGTTCTTTTCTTTTATGTGTATGGGTGTTTTGCCTGCATGTGTGCCTATATATCTTGTGTATGCTTGGTGCCTGCAGAGGCCAGAAAGCATTGGCTTTCCTGGGACTAGAGATACAAAGCATCCACATGGTGCTGGAAATTTAAAAAAAAAAAAAAAAAGGGCCAGTATCTGACCCACTGAGCCACCTCTCCAGCCCCTTAATGTTTTCTATAAATTTCTATCATCAACTTTAACAGAATGTTTAATTAGTAATTAAGTACGTCTATGCAGCATTCTTTGTCATTTCAGAAAAGAGGTAGTCTTACTTATTATGTACTTAAACATTTTAAAATATAAAAATTCCATTGACATTATATAAAATAGCATCCCTTAAACATTTGGGTTTTAACTTTATTACATTCAGAATAATTAAAATTTTAACCATAAGATGTTGCTTACAACTTGCTTTAAATTATTGTTCCAAGGAACTGTTTTAGTATGTTTTACCCAATAATCACAGAAAACAAAAATTCAACCTCTAAACACGTCTACCTTTACACACACACACACACACACACACACACAGATTCTGTGTTCATCGGAACAGTCTAGCTAAGTCTAGCTACCTGCTATACAGGCTCCAACGAAGAACTCAGGGTGAGAGCAGCCACCGAAATCAAACAACCAAACCTTGGAACTCTAAGCTGAGCTAATCACGGAAACACCTCTGTGCTGTTAGCCCCTCAAACAGACACATGCTCTGCACTGTCTTGCAGTAGACCTCACTCTTTCCCTCACTGTGCCCTGTGGCTTGCTTTATATGAACACAGCAATGCATGCTTCTTCGGTGTTCTCACTTGTTAAACCACTTCTGAGGCCTCTGGAGACATTCGTGCAGGAGGCCTTCTATCTGTTAAAAGCAAGAGCCAGAGCTTAGTAATACAAAATATATTTTAAATTTTCTACTTCTACAGCATTCTCTATTTAAAAGTAAAACTGATTCATTTTTATTTCAGATATATAAGTATTTTTCCTTGTAAAAAAATATACTATATAAATTAAATAACAAACAAGTCTTTTCCTAAAGATAAAAAGTATTCTATTTTATTCTTCATTTTAACATCTGGAAGAACATTAAAGCATATAGTATGTTCTAGATTCAGAACTCTTTGAATAACTTTTATTACATAAAAAATTTATACATAGGATTATATGAAAAGAGAATGTTTCCTGGAGAACTCAACAGTAAAGCTTCCCATAAAACAGAAGACCCATCACTATGACAACATCACTATCTTATCTGAATGTGTGGGAGGGTTGACGGGGGAGTAAGGTGTGCTGAGTGACTAATTTTGTCATCACTCATCTACTTTGGGGAAAATACTATGTAACGAAAGTAAATTAGGGGCATTACTCCTCTGTCACAGACGATTTCCTGGACTTGAGAACAAGGTCCTTAATAGATAAGGACAGTTCCTGAAGCTCTTTCCGCGTAGTATTGGTGACATCATGTTGTTCCTTGTCTACTTCATCGCTTGAAGGGTCCTCTCCCTGCCCACTCTTCTTATTTTGACTGACTAACTGCTTCACGACCAATCCTTGATATTTCACCAAGAGAGTATGTTGATCCTGTGAAAAGAAAGAATAAACTGGACCCAGCACATCTGATTTTCTGTGAATAGCACAAACTGAAGGGCCTTATCTGCATGAGACAATGGCATGTTAGCGGAGAGCTGAATCTGGCAAGCACCGTCTGTGTTCTCAGAATGCAGATCAAGAGATATCAGACCTGTGCAGACCATGTCACAGGAATCGGATTAAGCCAGGTTCTATGACCTAAGACACAAAATAATAAGAACTAAAGAAGCCAAGCTGCTTGTAGCTAGGGGTTGGATTCCTTAGATGAACTGGACAAGACTTTTGATGTGGTCCTTGGGGGCTAAATCAAAACTAGGGAAACTGAGACAGAAGTTCAGAGATTCTTGTATCTTTCCTGAAAACTTAACCTTTAAAATCGGAGGATTTTTCACCACGGATCTTACAGAATGCTGAAATATTCTTGAACTATGCTCAGTTAAACAACAAGAACAAAAAATCAATTCCTAACTCTGTCTCCATTCCTGCCTGCAGCAGACAGCTGTTAACAGCTTCTGTCTCTATCTCTGACTGGGTTTGGCAATGATTCACATCCAGAACACTCTACATTTAAAAGCTTGAAAATTTCTAGCATATTAAGATGTAATACCTGTGGGATTTTGCTTTGAAGAAAAGCGATGATCTGTGGGACACATCTTCCAGGTGCATGGAGCATGCTGTGGGTTGAGAACTGAAATAACAGGACTGATGTGAGGTGTAAAATCAGAGCAGGGTCTTCTGTGACCTTCAGCTGGTCAGACAGAGCCTGCCGATGCTGGAATAGGATTTGCCTGCAAAACCCAAATCAAAGAAATACATAATTAGCAAGGTCTCATCGTTTACATATTTTCCCTTTAGCATTCATTTTTCACCTTCTCTAGTTTAATGACTTGATTGCACAGTATTTTAAGGAGCTCTTTAAATATGGGTGACATGATTACATCCAACTCTAACTTTAGTTGGCAAAGGTAGATTAACATTACAGAGAAAGCTATATAGCTTGCTACATAGCAAGTAAACTCGAAATGTACTTTTGTTCTTACGTTGCTGGGATCAAACGAAGCATAGTGACTACAATAAGGTTTTCTGTAAGGAAGGTCTCAATCCTGATAAAATGTCCTAGGATGAGGGGTGTGAGTGGACCAGAGGTCTAAAACTCTCTATAAACGACTCAGACAGTCATTCTCACATCTCCACCGTGAAGACGCTCATGTTTAGGAGCAGCAACAACAGAGTCAATGTTACCTTTCCCTTTTCTTGTCTCCCTTTTTCACCATAATGTCACAAGCTTCTGCTGCAGAATCCAGGCAGGACAGGAAGTCTTCTATGCTCTGAAGACAAGCAATTCCATACTTTACTTTTATAGACTTTTTTTTTTGTTTTTTTTTTTGTGTTTTGTAATTTTACATCCTAAACACAAATTTTTAACAGGGCATTTGACAAATAGAAACTCTGATTTAGGACTAAGAATGTTAAGTGCTCTCATCTTCTTCTTCCCTTCCTCTTCCCAAAAGGTGCTTGCACAGAGTAAGTACAGTTTAAGACTTAGCCTGTAATGACTCGGATTGGGATGTCTGTAAGGAACCTTATACACAAAGTGCTAACTCTAGTCACCAGTTAGTACTGACTTACTTTTTCATTCAGAGAGTTGTGGAGTTTTGTGAGAGCTACTTTGGTTTCTTCTGTCAATTTACTTAAAATTTTTTTTCTTATCTGTAAGGGAAAAACAATTCTTTTGGCATTGTGTTTTTGATATATGCTGGATATAACATCAAACAGACAAACAAAAATATCCATAAATTCAGTAGAATAGAATGCTAAATGTAATATATTTGGGGTTTTGAATGTTAGGTATCAAACCAGAAATAAAAATGGTAAAGTACTTCAGAATCACAGAGCTCAGCCCTCATCTTCATAGCCTCCATTAGAAGACTAGTGACTGGCCATATGCAAAGAGAGAAGTTGGGTAAACACACTGTGGCTTTTCTTTTCAGCCTGTCCTGAAAGCTACATTCTCACATAGAAGGGATGCCTGTAGGGAGGGCAGTGAATCTAGTTCTGTTTCTAGTTGTTTGTATGGTACGTGGTATAAGGAAGCGTTCATCATCTTTCACAGATAAGGATACTGTGAATTTCGAGGTATTGTAAACCAGACAGACCATTCCTTCTTACATATTTCAGGAAGAATAACCTGAGGGGCATACTGTGTCTGTGAAGACACAGGCTACTCAGGGCTTCCTTCTTCCATCTCTCAGTTCTTCGTAAGGTCTAAGAGTAAGGATGCCAATATTGTATTTTTTAGAGTGGAAGTTGACAAAGAGACAGGAGATATGGAACATTCCAGAGTGTTGGAGATTGCTGCTCAAAATGAAAGAGGTAGAATCTATTATCTTCCAAGTAGTAGTAGTGGGTAAATAATGCACTTCTGTCTGGGAGTTGAGGATGGACTTTATAATATAAGAGAGCTACCTAAAATTTATACCAAGAAAAATCATGCCACCTCTGTGGCAACAACCCTAGTTGCAGAGGCCACATTACATGGGTGCTGTTTTTTCACATTCAAAGCCAGTTATAAATGCAGTCAGCCACATGAAGACTTTCTCACTCAGCTTTCCTGAATCTCTAAGTGTAAGATGGTCCCAGAGGATGAGAAGGAAGAGAAAGGGGGCGGGGGAGGAATGGCCATTATCACCGTAGGGACAGACCAAAACTTTCCACCTAGAGGTAACTGAGCCATGGTTCTACCTCACATGGCACATGCAGAAGTGATGGTCTTGGGCTCTAGCTTAAGATCACAGTTTGAAACACATGAACTTTAGAGGTTGTCTCAATATTTAGGTGGTACACTGCTTTAAAAAAATGACTGTGAATGTAAGAAAACTGGACTAATTATTAAGGGAGTTATAAATCAATAAGAAAGAGAAGACTGACAGAAACTATTAGAAAAAAATCTTTTTTTTATAAAGTAATTGAATCTTTTTACTATAAGTAGTTTGGTCATATTATCAATCCTTGTACAATTATATAAGCATTGTACAATTACTTAAATTCTTTAGTAATTTTTCTATATAGAAACTGTTATTTTACTTTTCCTTTAAACTTGTTCAAATGAGAGAAAATAAAAAACATGTTCAGACTCCAATTACATCAGGCAGCAGGCAATTCACTAACATACATCACTTGTAATGGCTGCAGGGTCCTCTACTGCCATCATTAAATCTGAGGCTAGGAAGTTGAACATGAGGTTAGTGATATCGGTACACACTGTCTTCAGCAAGTGCTTGGTAAGAGCAGTCTGTGTGTCATCTGGAAAAGAAGGGCACTTTATTATAACTGACTTCCTTGCAGGATTCCAAGGACCAGTGAAAAAGATACTTAAATATACCTGCAAAATATTTCATCCCCTTTTCAAACAATCTGATATTATTGTATAGGTTTGAAACCTCTTCTTGTAAGTCCTTGACCGTGCGCTTCCTGCCAGTTCCAGAAGCAGACGTTGAGGACATGAAGACTGAACGGACTACTTCAAGATACATTTTATTCAGAGGCCTGGGACAAGATAAATATGGTTAATTAAAATGTACTACATTTAAATAAGACGTTTTGCTTATAGTGAAAGAATACTTTTAAAACCCTCCATCTTTCTAACAGTTAAAATTAATTTGAAAGAGATTCAGAGATACAAGAATAATTTTAAAAATGTTCACAATCTTAAAGCTTTCAAATTGCAGCGACGATGACAAGAATAACAAACACTCCATGAAATAGACCTCTAAAATTAATTTGGAAAATAGCAGAATATGTTTGTTCTTTATTCTCAGAAATTACTACAGAAAAACTCTCAATTTCCAAAGTACTATTAACATAATGTATTTAAAAAAATTACCTGTATGCTTTAGACTATTTTTTTAAAAAAATCAATGGTATATAGCTAGTAGTATTTATTTTCTATTTTTACATACTGCCTCTATAATATTTTATGCATAAAATTTACTTATATTAAAAAACTCTAACTATAAAAGCTCTATTCCAAAATAAAAATTTAGATTCGCTGAGCTCTTGGATTACCTCTAGAGGCTTATGTTCTGAGTCTAACTTGAGGGATGACCAGGTATGGTTAATAGAGGCTAAGTCATGTAAACTCAGCTTGGCTGATTCACAAGGTTAAGATTCTACACTTACTGTTTTTGCGTCAATTGTTCCCCCTCCAGAGACTAAGAGTAGCCTTTGTTTACTTTTTGCCAAATCAAAATAGAAAGATCGCCTTCTCTTTTTAGGTGCTGTCAAAGATGCTATGTCAAAGATGTGTTAGTCCCAAACAGACCTAAGACTGCACCATCAATGAGCACTTCTGAGGTTCTCAGGTTCTACTGTCCATTCTGTCAAGAGCATTTACTAAATAAAGACTGAATGGAAGTGTCTCTGAAGGAAAATGAATTTGGAATTTCATGTTTAAATTAAATCCAAATGGTTGAAAAAAAAAAGCCTAAAACCTGTTTTTGAGGATCTTACACGCTGTCAGGAATGGGAAGAGGTATAATTTATACTTGCTTTATTAAGTATTCTGCAAGTTCTGAAATAAACTCCTCAGGGGCATCTTGAATGTGTTTCCTTAAGCAATCTTCAATTTCATCCTGGAACATGAATGTGATGTCTGGCTTCTTCTTTCCTATAACATATGTCAGCAACAGGAAAATAAACATACCCCAGTAGCAAAGACCAAGCAGGGACTACATATCTCACCAGGCAGCAACACATTTCTATGTCAACAACACTGCTACTTCTATATACAAATATCTAGTAAAATTAAATTTTAAAACTTCATATCATGGAATTTCTTTTAGGTGATCATGTTTTAACTTCCCCTATAAATGACCTTTTTCTATAAGACAGTCAGAAGACAAGGATAACTCTTTCCTCCCGTCTAACTTGGGAAATAGCTAGACATCAGATCAATCAAGTAGGAGCTCATTTTTCAGAAAACTGATTTCTCCACATTCAACAACAGAGACAGAGGAGACTTTCCTCCCTCACAAAACTGAGTACTTACGGAAGTCAGCAGCCTTTGAATTTACATAAGAGCTGCAGAAACAGACAGGACTAAGTTAAAATCTATCTTTTTGGAAAAATTAAAATGAAAGGAAAAACCCTTATAATTTATTTTTGCTTTCTCAAAGACAATTCTATACTAATGAACAATAAAATTAGTATGCAGCTACTGTAATGAAAATATTGTTAATTGTGGATATGTCATGCCTAACCAGTTACTTGAAAAGTATTAGTAGCAAAGAAAGCAAACAATATTTCCATTATAAAAGATAAAGCTATACCTTTGTTTGTTTGTTTTTGTTTTGTTTTGTTATTTGAGACAGGGTTTCTCTGTGTAGCCCTGGCTGTCCTGGAACTCACTCTGTAGACCAGGCTGGCCTCGAACTCAGAAATCTGCCTGCCTCTGCCTCCCAAATGCTGGGATTAAAGGCGTGCGCCACCACTGCTTGGCACAATTGATTATTTTTAGCTAAGTCAGATTATTGATTCTGTAGGTAAGACCTTAGCAATAAAATAAATGTCTCAAGAATCAATTTTTAGTCTTAATGAGGATGTAAACAGTTGAAATCATAGCTTCAAGGTAGACACCCAAAATTCTAGTCTCTTCTGAGATCTATTTTCCAACCCTGATGTTCACACTAAATTGTCTTTTCCTGTTTGCTTCCCATAAGCCTTTTATAGGTTGTTAAATTATATTTCCTCCACTAATCTGTCATACTGACTTGATTCTGTATTTTAGTTGAGAACCTAATTTCACCCTCCATTTCAGAGATTACAACATAACCCTTTCAAAGCACTGAAATTACTTTTAAGGTAGAATGGTTTTACTGCTGTTATAGTGCCTCAATAATCTATGCACAAAACAATGTCACATGCCTCATTTCTCTAAGATTACAGGTATTAGAGAATAACTTTTTAAAAATTCCTCTTTATCCTTGTCCATACTACATCTTGGGAATTCATAAATAAGCACACAGTGAGAAATGACACACATAAAGCCATGTTGATGCTGCTTAGAATAAGGGAGACAGAGTAAATCGTTTCCTTCCTTAATTAGTATTATTTTCTGCACATTAACAATCACATTTTTTTTCTGTCTTTTGTAGAATATTTTAAGGAAAGCCTAAGCATTGTGATTCTGCCAGTAATAGCTTATTATCTTTGTGTGTGTGTGTGTGTGTGTGTGTGTGTGTGTGTGTGTGTGTGTAACTATTGCTGGAGATACAGGAGGGAGTAGTATTGTTTCATGTTAAAAATGAAAAACGTTGTATTTAGAAAAGCAAAATATGATGTCTTTTGCACAGTTAACCTTGGCAAACATTAAGAAGTCTGGGAACTAGAAGATGTAATGGCAGTAAATTAATTTATCTTAGATATATGTAACAAACCGGCCATGTACTGTCAAAGTTCAAATAAGACATGATTCTCTGCTTCAGCTTCCAATATCTATTCTTCACCTTTTAATGTCTCCACTTATTTCCTAGAGTTCTTTCAAGGTAAAAAGGTATTGGGAACATAAAGGTCTTTATGTTCACAAATAGCACTGAGGAACCACAAATGTTACACATGCAGAGTTGTTGTTTCAAAGGAAGATGTGGAACTGTTTTCTGCCTGAAAGGTGGGGTGAAGGTGGCTAGCAGCCTAAGGTGATCCAGGACTAGGCCACAGCAAGCTTCCTCGTGCAGAACCAGATGGAGCTAATATCTACGTGACCTCTGTGTTGTCTGTGTGGCCAAGAACTCCCCCGAATTCCTACAACCAGGACTGGACGTGGTCAATAGCCTAGAAGACCTCTATAACATCTGTGACCAAAACCATACCAGATCCTCCCCTACACGCTTAAGATAGTACATGGAGCTTATCTCTAGAACCCATATGCATGCAGGAAGTGGCATGTACTCTGAGAAGAGTTTTGATGTAATGCCTCTTTGTTCACTGAGGATTGTGATGTACCAAGAAACTTTGGCCAAACTATACTTAAATATGCCCACAATAAACTACCTGTGTCAGACTCTAGACGTTTGAACCAATGCTGGCTGTCGAGCAATGCTGAACCAGATTTCCTTCTTGCCTCACGTGGATCAACCCTCTGCTATCCCTGGTGGTCAGAGAGACACCCCCAACCCTGATCTTTGGTTGTTAGTTTTTTGGTTTTTGTTTTTTCCTATTTTATATCTTCTAAAAAATTTTCACCCTTTTTGTTAAAATAATATCAGTAAATAAGTCAATACTAAGTCCCTCCACTTGCAGCTAACCTCAGGAAGGTTGAGTCAGCTTTTCCAGACACTATTCCAGCATTAAACTTGACTTCAGTTTTTATTTAGTCTGGAGATGGGGGTCTCATGTAGCTCAGTGTGACCTCCATTTCAAGGCTGACCTTAACCTGATTCTTCTGCCTCTATTTCACATGTGGTGAGATTATAACCATGTGCCCTATGCATGGCTTGATAGGAATTTCATTTCCAGTGTGTGTTACCACTTTCTAGTCTTTTCGTATTTGAACTGTCCACTCTTGTAAGCTGTCACATGGGTTATCACTGGGGATGAGAGGCAATACAGTTAACTACAGGTGGTGTTGTGTTCACATGAAGAAATGTATATATCAGCAAACCTTAAAATGAGAGACTTGACTGTTAAACACCATAGTAGGCCCCTTCCGTTTATAGGATAATTTCTGGCTTGAAATCTGAAACAGGTTTATACTTTATATGATTAAACTGTAAAACTTGTGGTCACTAAAAATACAAAATAAATATTTTCTTTATAAACATATGTAGCTAATTATATTCATCTTAAGGAACATGTTAAGAAAACCACGCACACACAAATAAATAGTGAACTCGAAGCTACACACCAGCATGCGATGACTGAGACTCATCATCACTGTCCTCTTCTTTTCTTCCCTTCTTCTTGACCTTCTTAATTTTATATTCTCTGGCATTGCCCCCTCCTCCTCCTCTTACACTTCCAGAGCCCTCTGGTAGAAATACATCAGTTAGTATTATTAACAAGTTTTGGAAAATAATGATACCATATTACTATATAAAACTATATAACAGAAAAAGGAAAATCAAACTAAAGAAAACATTTAAATTCTTTTAAAGATTAGTTTCCATATTAAGGTGCTGAGGATGATAACAATAATAAATCAATTCTATCACTAAAAATCGAGATCTCTTGACTTCAGCAATCTAAAACTGTTTTAAACTATAACATACTCAAGGCTGCCAGTTTTCTGTAGTTCATCATTTTAGCCAAATCCATCCCTTCATCTTTCCTTTCTCCTCTTTTTTAAAAATCATGAGTATTTTTAAAGTATAAGTGTTTTGTCTCCACGTGTTTGTGTACCACATGCATGCAGTTAGATCCTCTGGACCCGAGGTTACAAATGGCTGGTAGCTACCATACAGGGTGCTGGTACTTGAACCAGGGTCCTCTGGAAGAGCAGCTAACTGCCGTTAGCCACTGAGCCATCTTTTCAGCCACCCTGTCACCTTTCTTGTCCACTTGAAACATCCTTTCCCTTACTCATGTCTGCTATCACAGCGTTAGTTAAGCCTCATTACTGTGACATTTCACGGTGGTTTTGCCTTCTTGGCTAAAAGACGGGTTGCTACTCATGTTTGGAGAGGTCAGACTCACCCACCACGCACCTAAATTATAAATTTGTAATGTGAAATGGCTAAAAAGTAACAGCAACTTGATAAATGCCAGTGCATATTAAGTCGGTAGCAGACAACTAACATCATCAATTAGTTTATTAACTTATCAATCATCAAATTATTTTCAATTACTGACTAAAGAGTTCAATACAAATCACTAGAGAAGCTCACGTGCTCTGTGTGAGAGTCCAGCCATATTACTGAGGAGTTTCCTGCCTGTTGATGTCTACACTTAGGATCTCTTGTCTATAAAACACAACACTCATCTTTCAGTGGGTTATAAGTGTTAAACAGCTTTTATCATGAGGATTATTGAGTAAAATAAAGTGATTTTTATAAACTAAATGTACTTTTCTAGCATCTAAGCACAATTATCATAGATTTCATCATATTTTATAATTTATTTTCTTGGACTTTATGAAGACAAAAATAAATAAAGAAATAAAACCATCTGCCTAAAGTGAAATGTATCTTTACTAGTTGGTGGCAAGTTTCTTATGCGAGGCATTTGGGTTGGACATGATTCATGCTGTATAGTTCATTACTGCCATACAATTGCAGTCACTTAGAACAAAGTACTCTTTGTAGATGATCTCTAGTACTAGTACTACAAAGTACTAGATGATTTCTTTCTGAGAAAGAAATATAGCAACTATACTGACTTTTTTTTTTATAATTTTTTTTTTTTTTTCCGAGACAGGGTTTCTCTGTATAGCCCTGGCTGTCCTGTAGCTCACTCTGTAGACCAGGCTGGCCTCGAACTCAGAAATCCGCCTGCCTCTGCCTCCCAAGTGCTGGGATTAAAGGTGTGTGCCACCACACCCAGCTGCAAGTATACTGACTTAAGTCATTAATCAATACTCGTGTATTTCTAAATATCACTCAAAATAAAGCAGCAGAATAAGTTTATATATGAGGATTAGGAATCACTGGAGTAACTTATTGTGGCTCCTCTGAAAGGAAAAAAATATTAAAAATATTTCAAGAGTCTTGCAAAACAAGGTTTTACAAGAGGAATATTCTTAATAAAACAGGAATGAATTTTCATAGCAAAAATTATGTTTTAAGCATATGTGTTTGATACATGTGTGTTTATTAATGAAAAAGCTGAATATCAAAGTTTTTGATACTGACACAGCACTAATAATTTGTTTCTACTAGGAAAAACAAGGAAAATACACACGCATGCTGTTGTAGGTTTCTAAATAAAGTACCATGTAGAATGATTACCTATGAGTCTATATTTACAAGAGGTTAAAATATAATGTTAGCAGGGAGATCTACTTGCTTAAAAAGCCTTAATTATGCCAAGTACTGCTTTAGATATCGGGGTATAAGCACAGGCACTGTTTCCATTAATATAACACATCAGTGTGTCATCCCAAACGGGAAAGACAATACAAATACGGTCTCTATTGAGAGGTACTAGAAAGGCACTCAAACTCAAAATGAAAGAATCCAGTTTGTTTCAGTTTAGAAGCGATGAAGTTAAGCAGCCCTGTTAGTGCAGAGGCCTTGAAGTGAGTATGAACCTGGCAAACATGAGAATACAGAGGGGAAAACAGAAGAGATGGAAAGCCACAAGAACAGGCTTTGTATCTTTTCATGAACACATACAAAACCAGAATATGTGTTATTTCCACTTTCAGGATTAAAATCTAACTTATTAGGGGCTGAAGAGATGGCTCCGTGGTTAAGAGCACACTGTTTGCTCTTACAGAGAATTCATGGTCGATTCCCAGCACCTATGCGGCAGCTTACAACTGTCTGGTATTCCATTTCCTGCCCTCTTCTGGCTTCCTCAGGCACCAGGTATACATGTGGTGCACAGACATACATAGAGGAAAACATCCATATACATAAATTAAAAATTAGACAAAACCTTAAAATTTAATAGCAGGATTTGGTTCAGATTAGCTGTTAAAATAAAAAAAAAATGAATCTATTAAATAAAAGAAAACCTTCAAATGGCCTTAGTACAAAGTTCACACAAAAAAGTAAAACTCAGTTTTCCCAGCAGCACTTGGTAAAAAAGCATCATTTTTCCATGTATGTTTTCAGCCCTTTGTCTGGATCTGATAGCTGAAGCTACTCGGGCTGACGTCTACTGTACACTGAGATCCGTGTGTCTGATGTGTGCCAGCACCATGGTGTCTGCTCCTGCACTGTCTTTGGGGCACCGTGTAGTTAGGTACTGTCACAGCTCCAGCACTGCCTTGACTTCAGGTTTTTTTTCAGAAGGGGGGCTGTCTGCTATGCAAGAATGGAAATGTGCCAGAAAACCCCCTTTTTCACTGAGCACCTATTTATACACAACTCATCTTTGCCTCTTACTTATCAATGATTTATTACCTGTTGCTTTCTTCCTGCGTTCATCTTTTTTATCCTTTTTATTTGTATTAACACTTTCTAAAATGGAAATTTGTTTCAGGTCTTCTTCAGTGATTAAATGCACAGGATTATTTTTCATTTCCTGAAATAAAACACATTTTTTTGGTAGGCAAAATATACGTAACATTTCAAATAGCCAAGAAGTTGTTTATTTACTTACACATCCTAATTATACTTGTTAGGTTTCATTGCTAAACCTGTGACTGCTGCTCTGAGGCTGTCTTCCTAAGGCATCAATGAATCTGCTGCTTTTTTAGCTTCGGTACCTTTCCCTGGCTAGCTAAAATGAGTGGCCTGTGATTACGGAGCACCTGACTGCTCACAGACAGACAGATGCAGTTCTCCAGCAGTAAGTGGCTGGTTTTACCATGAATAAGACATAACACCTTGTTCCCTACTCCCCGGTTTTTGTTTTTGAAACTCTCTTCAGTACAATGCCACCTGGATACTTGAAATGACAAGAAAGGCATGGGAACTGCTACCACCCTCACGATGACAGGTTGCAAACCAATTCAAATAAATCTATTTTTCCTATGACTTAGTTGTTTAGATTGTTTAGATTTTATGTTAACAAAAACAACAATGAACTATTTCCAGCTTCAGAAATCTTTTTTTCATGAGACATAGTTCTTTAATTTCTAGTAACAAAAAAATTTTTTTTTCACAGCTAACATACTATCATTTCCTTTTTAGTTTCCTAAGATAAAAGCTTAATAATGAGGATCCCAGTGGTAAGATTATCTTTCTTTAAACTCCTTTTTTGTTTTAGTTAAACAAGTGTTCAAAGAAAGAACTGAGAGCTGACCCACACTCGCACGCGCACGCGCACGCGCGCGCGCGCACACACACACACACACACACACACACACTCTTCTAGCCTGTATTTGCATATATCCTTTCCATAGGATTTTTTTTTTTAAATAAGCAATACAGAGGTCTACCTGTCCAAGTACAGAATAAACATATTTAAACTTAACATTTACTAATATCACATCTATATATTTTTATTCTTGCCTGACTAACAGGATAATTGTAGAAAACTACCTCATACTCGCATGAGTAAAGTTTAAAAGAATATAGCTAAACACAAATAGTACAGCTAAACGTTGCATAGGCCTGCGTGAACTCAGTAACGTTATGTATGGACGCAGTATGTTAGGTATGTTAGGATGCAGGGCCTGTTTTATCCGAGGAGAGGCTTTATACAGACCATGGCTTGAACTACAACCACGGACTGGATAGCTATGGAGATGGTCCTAGCAAGCACTCTGCATCAAAATACATTTGGACAGTAGTTAAAAAGTAAAAAAAAAAAAA